>APFE031540160.1:165437-194079 GCA_000404065.3 Pinus taeda
CCTAACCCCCTTATCTATGTAATGGGACCACGTCATAGTCAAGAGTCAATAAAGCCCATATTAATAATTGTAAGTGGTTAATCCACAATTAATAACTGAACCACAGTTAGTTGCAAATGGGTCGTAGTATTAGATAGATGGTATTAATAATACATGGTATTGGCCCGTGGTATTGCACGTAGGAGTCATATATAAAGGATAGAAACTCCCTGTGAGGAGCATCATGTCTTATTTTGTAACGGAGCTCTGCTCTATTGGAGGTTGCCCCCTCGAAGAGGCAAGTGAACATTACTCTCTAAATAATAAATTCATTGCTATTCTGTGTTCTGGGTATCTTTTCTTTGCTTATTCTATATTCTGGGTCTCTTTTCTTCACATATTCTGTATTTCGGTATCATTTGCAGGTTAAGAGCATAACAGACAACCATTTGTGAAAGATGTAATAATATTTTTTCATAAGATGACAGATTGACTTCTTAAAGTTTTAGAAGCATGGGATGTAGCAATGTTTATATAGCCATTGGTCATAATACACTTTTTCTTGTTGTTAATATGCTTGTCAATTCTAGCCGTGTTGGTTGTTTTGTAAATATGAAACTGCTACCATGCTATGATTTCCTCACCTAGAATCCAGTGCATCCAACTAGATTTATGGGTGCTATTGTCACTTCCCATAAAGATTGTTGCCCACATATGGATAAATTATAGAGCCCACCATGTGGCACAAATGATAGTATCCTTGTAATTATGTTGGAAGATGATAAAGTGAGTGTTGTATTCTTAAAAACACCATATTATGATGTAGTTTTTTTGCAATCTGCTTGTTCTGAAATTCATTTGATAATCTTTTACACAATTTTTAATGTATGCTTTTTGAAATTTATACCGTCATATCAATTTCATGAATAAAGGATTTCTTATTGTTATTAAATATGTGACTGTGCAAGAACTACCTTCAAATTCAACTGTGAAGGATTTGCTACACAAAATAGCTTATGGCAGTTCACTTTTTACATTATATGGTTTGCCAATACAAAAGGAGTTGAGGAATTTGAGCCATAGACTTTGGGAATGTTTCTAGTAGGTATTCCTATGGTTTTTAATGTTGTGATTATTTTATCTCATGATTATTTTGGGCAAGAAAATGTTTTAGGAATGCTAGACAAAACACCAGCGGACATGTAAAATCCGGAAAATGTATCCCTACATTTGAATCTTGGGAAAAAAACATATGATTGTTATCATTTAAATGATCCATATCTCTTGGAGCCCAAAAATCCATTTGCTTTGAATATGCTTTATCTATAACCTCAAAAGAAACCCTATTATAAGCTGAAGGACCATTATGCCCTCTTGAGTCTTGAAAAGATATGATGGAATGAAACTAGGTGAGGGCCAGATCCAAATTTACTCTATCAAAACCTAGGCTCATTAAAATGAAGACCTTTGTTTGAAGATATCCACTATACAAACTAGGACCACCAATACTTATCGTTGTCATCTCTCCATCATCATCAATATCAACACATTGAGGACATGTAACCCGTGGAGGCCTAGGATAGTCATTGCAATGCAATTTATTAGATTACATGCCATGTCCACAAGTTTTTATATTTAATCTTTGCATCCAATGTGACCATTTATTATTATGAGATTTACCACATCCGAAAAAGGCATCATTCACATAATTTTGAAGAAGTCTACAAAGGTTGACATAATTTTTTTCATATTTACAACTTCTCTCACATTTGTTGGTTCCTAAAGCTCAAGCACTTTCATAACAAAAATAGGCAAAGTCAGGCAACAAAAATTTTCCACTCTCTTTCCATATGTTGATATTAGAATGAAGTTTTATTAAGGGCACTGTTTGTTTTTTTGTTTTGGTTAGAAAAGGTTTTGCTCTTGGTTTTATGTGACTTTCAATTTATCATATGTAGCATGTTGAGAAATGGGAAAGAATAATGTGTGACATTTATCTTGCAAAAATTGATGTCGAATGAAAGGATGCAGTGTTTAACCAAGCTACAGTTCACTTTGGTAAAGGTGAAGGAACATCTTAAAACATTGCCTAAGAATACACCATATACAGAGTTTGAACATAAGCAATATATGGATTTTTCTTTTATAGATATGTTATTTTTTCTACCCAAGATATCATAGCAAGAAAAATATTGATATTGTAGAAATTGTTTGAGGACCTCATTGAGTTCGATTTTTTGATGTCATGCTTGATTGATACCTTCTCATATGTCTGGAAGACTTTAAATATGAATTAATATGTTCCTTAAACAAATTAGATTCAAATTTTATGGATATAAAAGATAAAAACAAATGTTAATGCCTTCATTTGATTGTTACTTGACTCTGTTGTGGGAAGTTACAGGAAATATGATTGGAAAAAGGATGGGGAGACAATGCAGAGCATGCCTTGGATATGATTCATTTGTTGTTAGAGATCCTTTAGGCACCTGAGCCATCGACTTTGGAAATGTTTCTAGTAGGGATTCCTATGGTTTTTAATGTTGCGATTATTTCACCTCATGGTTATTTTGGGTGAGCAAATGTTTTAGGAATGCCAGACAAGACATCGGTGGATAGGTAAACACATTTTTTATAATTGCAATCTCCATTCCATGATATCCTCTCTTTATTGTTTGATTGTATTTTAAACATTTCTTTTGATTTTTTTGTCTTTTAGCTATGAAATCTAAAATACTTTGTATCATTACCATTTAAATAACAACCAAATCTTGAAGATGAAATTAGTATTACATGATATTGATTGGAACCCTTAAAGCTATTTTGTGTTAAAAAAAATCATGAATATAAATAAAATGTACTTTCATGTTGTTATTTTAGCACATGTTTATATACTTGCCCAAGTTCATGCATTAGAAAATGAAATGTTGTTGTGAATAAAATGACAAGAATTAAACATCATACCTCAGATTATTTGTTTTCACAAGTTATCTACAACTTGAGATTTTTAGCATGTAACTTAGTTGGCATGATTGTGCTTAAGATTTCCTTGAAGGTTGAATACTAAGTTACTAAGGTGTTATTTTATATGGTGACATTTGATTTTCTTTGTTTATACAGGTCATCTAGCCACATTATAGTGGCCACTCTCGTCCAACTAAAGAAAACTTGTTCGAGTTTCTTGCTTGTATGGGGAAAAATGACATTGCCGATGTTGAGGTATATGTTGTATAAACTCTTATAGTCTACTTTAGTTTATATTCTAGTGTTCATTGTATTTTATGTCTTACACTCTGCATTGTATATTACTTTGTTTTCAAAAAAGGAACTCAATGTTGATGGTAAGAAGCAGAAATTGAAGAAAGGGACTAAGAGAAATAACACTGGAGCGACAAATGCCAAAAGGGAGAGACAAGAGAGTCGATATAGTGACACCCTTAAAGTCAATATCCCACATAAGATACACCCATAGAGAATGATGGTCAAGTCTTCAGAGTTGGTGAATTCACCTACAATGCCTTGGCAACACAATGATAATGTTTTGAAGTGATGAAACATCATTTCATGTGTAAATTGTAGTCCAACCAATATTAAGTTGGAAACTCATATTGTAATACTTTAATATTTCACATAATATAATTTATGTGGTTGAAATTATTTATAGTTGCACTTGATAATGTTTAGTATTGTAATTATCATATGTAACTATGCGTTTTCATATTAGATGAACATGCACATTGTATGACATTTTTTAAATTTAGTCACAAAATCATACCAATGAATTTATGTTGATTAATAATGAAGATATAAAATAAATCTAAAAATGCTAAATTAATAGTTATATTGATTAATGATGAACACAAATAAAATGAATATATGACTAAATTAGTCATTTATAATGATTATTAATAAAAGTAAATGAAATGAATATAAACTACTAATTTAGTCGTTTATATAATGAATATGAAACTACCAAAAAAAGATAAATGACTACTGCAAATGATAAATTTGTGATTACAAATGGCGACTAAATTTTGAATATATACAACTATTAGTAGCTAATTTACAGTGTCTTATAATATGACCAAAATTTAGTCATATTTCTTTGGTCATTAATTGATTTCAAACGATCACTAAAATTTGCATATATATGATTATTAGTAGCTAATTCATAGTATCTTATAACACGACTAACATTTTGGTCATATTTCTTTTGTCATTAATTAGTTTTAGTGGGTGATCATATAGTAATATATTTTGTTGTATATTTGGTCATTAATTGTGGCAATGAATAACTAAATCAATGGCTAAATTTATGACTAAATATACTACTAGACGATAAAATTGAGACAACCAATAATGACTAAGCTAAAAATGACTAAAAATTTGTCGCGTTATAAGATACTGTAAATTAGCTACTACTGGTCACCGACTGGAAAATAGTCGTTTATATGAAAATTTTAGTCGTTTTTTTAGTAATTAATTATCCATTTTGTACTAGTGAATGTCTGATGTGTCTAGAAATGGTGGAAAGTATGGTCGAAGGCGGTCCACATTAAACACTGGGTGTAGGCCAAGGAATGGGGGAATGTTGATCTCAAAAGAATTGTCTCCCACAACCATGGTGATGGTGTAAGGCCCATATCAGAGTGGTCAGAATCTCTGATGAGATTCGGCAAGGCGTTCTTTCTGTAAATGCAACCAAACATTTTCACCCACCTAAAACATATGTGGCACTCGATTTTGATCATGCTGCTACGTTTACTTTGCATTGGAATTATCCAATATGTCATGCACCTATTGGAGGATGTGTTGGATGCATTCAATAAACCTGGTTTCTTTATCAGTGTCATAATGTACATGTGCAGATGTTGTATGTGTAGTCGCATTAGGCATGACTACGTCAATTAGAAACAATGGTTAAAATCTCATACCAACTTGAAATGGACTGCAACTAGTAGAGTTATGGAGAGTTCCATTATAATTGTGTTTCACATAAGGAAGGCTCTCATCCCATGTTCATGGATGCTTGGAGTTGTACATGCGTAGTATGTGCACTATCATCCTGTTGACGAACTTTGTCTGGCCATCAGTCTAGCGATGGAATGCAGTTGACTTGGTGAGCTTATTGTTGAATAATGTTCAGAGGCACGAAATCCAAAAACTAGGGGGTAATGAACAAACCTTCTTTACCCCAAAACGAAGGTCCACTAGTTAGGGCCTTCTGATAATCCTTTGATTCAATGAACAACACTATAAAGAAACTCTTAAAGAAGCAAATAAACTTTCACTTTGAAGTCCAGACCTCATGTATCCACTTATAAGGGTCCACTGGGTGTGGACATAAGCCATTGAAGCGGAAACTGATGTTTATCTCAGAGTATAGATCAAGAAATTCCTCCATTGTTGGTTGAAAATTTTCTATAAAAGGAACATTTTCACTTTTGTCCACCTAGAATGATCTAGGAGTTGCATGGGCCTATTGAGAGGTGGATTATGACTTAAGGGAGTCCTTGAAGGAAAAAGGCTTTGAATTCAAAGACGCTCCACCACCCCTGGCACCACTATTCAAGCACCCAACTAGAGATACGGAGACGTCCTTCATAATGCCATAATATTTGAGTACCTGATATGGCTTTAGCTTCCTACCATTGTAAAGAAGTCTCAACGAGCTGACCTAAATTCATTTCAACACTTTGATTTTGTCTTGGAGCATGGATACATAATACACTACACCGACTAATACGCAAGGGGATTGTCCAGACAGAGATCAGACAAAAATTGGGAAACTCTGGAGAGAACTATCCTCGATTCCTTCCCTAGTTGATTGATGAATTTTGTCAAACACATTATTATATTTCTCATCTATTCCACCTCCCTGGTAGGCATTTCATTCAGGATTTTCAAAAAATAATTAGTGTTCATTCTTCCCTCTGATGGCATTTGAAAGTTGAAACCCATAATTAACATTGGACCTCACTTTATTTAATCTACGAATCACCATAGTGGGAGGGCTAAAGGACTTCCTGTTGAAACTCTACTAGAGACCATAAATATCAACAGAGGCTCTATGGGGGAGGTCATGAATATGTCGTTTGTTATTTTCTAACCTGAGAAGTAATTGTTGTTCGTTAACAAGATAGTTACTATGATTACAAGAGAATTCATGTTGAAGGGTGAGGGCATTCGACCCTCCCCATTGCATGGAAAATGGATGTTTAAAGCTCAAATATAACCTGTGAATGTTGTTTAACAACGAGAGTTTGAATCCTATGCGAGCTATTTTGTCAGAGCTCCCAACCATTAAATACATAATACACCACGAGCATCAAATCCTTTCACCTCTAAGATGACACGAACAAATTCAACGATATCGAAAAAGATACGTGAGTTATGAAATTAAGAGAAACTATTAAAGATTTACCATTGAACATTGGATGAACATGGAAAATTTGTACAAACTTCACCTATACATGAAAACACTAAAAATAAAACACGCGGAAAAGAAAAAGGCACGATAGAAAATATAATAGAAAAAAGATACCAAGATCAAAACACTTAGATTACAACAAATAAGGAAATTATATAGATAAGGGGAGGAGAAAGAAATGACACAGCAAAACAAAATGAGACACAATGCACAAGAGACAAAAAAAAACATGCAATTATACAATACTTTAATTAATTGAAAATGAGAAAGACATAACTAAAGAGAATGTTAAAGAAGAGGGTAAGGATGCAGAAAGAAAGCCCTAGAAGCTGAGAAAGAAAAAATAAATAAATAATAAAAACAAAGGCATGTACGAAGAGAACAAAGCCAATGAGCCTATAAAGATATAAGAAGTAAATTTTTAAAAAAAAGGAGTAAAAATGGAAAAAAAAAAAAAGTAAAGTGGAGAAAATGGTTCAAGAAAAAGGGAAAGAAAGTTCTATACCACATGAAAAAAAAATTAAAGGAGAAAATAATGAGGTTGAGACGGTAATACAATATTAAAACAATATCAGAAAGAATGAATTCATAAATATACAATTTTAAACTATTTTGCATAAGGTTTTGTACCTTTTTAAAAATAGTCCTTTGCAATAAGATTGTATATAAATGGCATAGTTAGGAGGATATTACTGTTAAAAGTATCAAATAGTGTTTTATGGATTTTTACCTTTGTAATCAAGGGGTAACTTTGTTGTATAGTTTTTATTTAATTTAGTTAAAAAGGGTTTTTATCAAAATAGATTAGTTAAATTGTTTATTTATGTTTAAGAACATAGATAAGTTGGTGTCGGTTAGTATTTGTTATCTAAGTCACCTAGTTTACGACTCGTGGTTTGAATGCAATTAATCTAAAATTTGAAAAAAATATGACAATAAGAATTAAGGATAATAAAATTTAACTCGAAAAATTCGACCAAATTATATATTATATTAAATATATAATTTATATTATATATTTATGGATAATATACTTTCTTAAAATAATATAAACTAACTATATGTATATAACCTAAATTATTTTAGATTTATAATTTATTTATAAATATATTAAAATAATATGTTCTTATCACCGTTATATGCATTGATATAACATATCTTGATATTTGTGTTGGCCAATGAAATTAATTTTTATTTCTAAAATTTAAACAACCCATTTGTAATTTGGGCGATATATATATATTATATATATATTAATAATATTATATATATATATATATATATATATATATATATATTCTATTTTTATAGATTATGATTAACTAGGTTTGAGTTTTATTGTGCAATGCTATTTTTGTCACTAGATCGTGCATTTGTAGTACTATTTGTGACCAACCTTATATACAATTGGCACCATGAGATCTAAACCATGCGGACTTATCCTATACGATCCATGTCACTTCCTATGCTAATGCACTTGGACAGTGGTGATCTATATTGTGAGATTGAAGGTTTGTGATTGATTCGGGTTAACCACATTGACTTACCCTACTCTATCCTCCTTCCTTCGACTTTATTTATTGTTTGTCTCAGTCAGAGTGCCACTCTATGGCCTGAATAGGTATTGTCAAACAAGATTGTGTTTTTAGGGCCACCTGGTCCTCTATGGCACCTATGAGTCTACACCAGAGACACCTGAAATTTGATGGATTTATCTAATCTTGCCTTGATCACATAGGCAAGTTGTACTTCAGGTTTCTCCTTCATATTTGTCACTTGTTGTTAATGGTCCTACATGTGAAAGGATTTTACTCAAATTCTTTTCAAATTTTCAGGAATGAAAACCCAATAAGGTTGCTGCCATAAACCAATGAACTTTGGACGCATGACTTGGGGTTTTTATTTCTAGACTCCGGTCACATGACTTGGGGTTCTTAGTTCTTATTTAGAGGTTGCTTCGATTTTTTCCAATTTTTCTTTTTCTTGTTATTGTCCTTAAATTTGGAGAAGGTTTTCTTCTAATCAGCCTCTACTTTACATAGAGTGCAATGGGAGCATTAGTGTAGGCAATTTGTAAAGTTGTTCGAAAAGTGGAAGGTAATCTAGCGCCTTTCTGTTACATCTTTAGCATTGTAGTTGTATAATAAAAGGTACCTAGGGTTCTTACCCTTATTGAAACTTTTGCTGCTAAAAGTAGCTAGCCCACTTCTATTTTGAATTTGGCGACTTTTTTTATTCAAGAAGTTACCCATTATTTTTCCAAAATGAGGGTTTTATCACAAAATAAGGATGTTGTGTTCTTTGCAATTAATTAAGTAAAATGCTTCTACTAGTCTTGCATGGAGTGTCTTTCTGTTTCAAACCCTATCGTTTTTATTTGATAATCTATATGACTTATCAAGAAAATTTTGATTCTATTTCAACAAAGTTTTAACCTTCTTCTTCTCCAACTGACCCTATCGTTTTTATTTGATAATCTATATGACTTATCAAGAAAAATTTGATTCTATTTGAACAAAGTTTTAACCTTCTTCTTCTCCTACTGAACCTATCGTTTTTATTTGATAATCTATATGACTTATCAAAAAAAAATTAATTCTATTTGAACAAAATTTTAACCTTCTTCTTCTCCAACTAACTTTCTTTCTAGTAAATATTTCACACATGTACACATGTATAAGTGTGGCCTCACTCATGAACATGTCAAATTTCTCGACATTTCCTCCTCTTTTCAATTTTCTTGACATCTCTTTCTCTTTTCATATGGATTTTGTCATAAAATTATAGGAGCTTTTCAAATTTCTTAACATCTCCTTCTCTTTTCATATGGGTTTTGTCATAAAAAGAAAGGAGGATAGCTTGGATTAAAGTTCATTTTCGACACTTTGAATTCCTCGTCATTGATCCTTCTTTTGATCTCCTAACCCTTGTAGAGGTTTGTTGAGGCACAAGACTTATCAACTAGACTTTCCAGAACCTAGGGTTTCCTTCCAAATTTTATATTCATATGAGTCAACCCTATTAGGGTTCGACAACCATTCTAGACATGGATTATTTTTATAATTGGATAATTGGATATGGACTAATGTACCAGTACTATATTTGTCCAATTCAAATTTTCTTTCTTTCTTAACATAATATATAATATTGATGTTTATAAGCAATATATATATTTTTTGTGATATACAACATTGGTGACTATGTTAGTCTGGGTTTTTACCTCATTACACTGAAAATAAAGCGTTACTTCTCTAATTGGTTAGTTGAAAATAATCTTCCTTCAACCGCATTAAATGATTTTTTTGCAACCAAACAAAGTATACCTTTTTGGTTTATATTGCAAGGATTTTTCCTTTATTCACCATAATTCATATTGTACTTATTATTGCTTGTATTACACATTGGTGAATTTCTCTGTTATAATATTATTGTTTTGGATCTCTTGTTCAACTCGAATCATATGCTAGCTTCCCTTGGTGCTTATTTAAACTTAGGAGTACTATTACTCTATATTGATCCTCCTTGGTTACCGTTATTTCTATAGAGTTAGCTTAATAACTCATTTGTGAAATCGTATAAAATATTTGATCACGAAGGCTCCATGACTTTCTTTCTCTATACATCAAGTTAATAATCGTTTACACAAGAATGCTATCCAATTTTTAAATTTTTTATATTATAATACTCGAAATACACTCCAATTAGTATGGGTATTAAGAATCAGGGATTTTTTTTCAATTTAAATACAAAGGATAAGCATACCATTCTTTTAATCAACAAAGCTCTCCATTCTACGTGGATTACATTAGAATACTAGATTTATTTAGTCATTAGGAATACATTCTATATTTATTTATTTAGTTATTATGAATACATTAAGTATTTTATATTTCCCTACCTAAGGAGGTAGTTATTTTTCCATTATTTTAACCTCTTTTTCATTTTGGAATAACCTAACCTCTTTTTCATTTTGGAATAACCTATTATAAGTTTACAAGAATAATTAAAATTCCTCTTTAATTTACCATTTAAATTTTAATTACCTAGATACCTTTCGAAGGTACAAGAATATAACCAATAAATATTATCTCATTAAGAAAATGATATTAAATTTAAACACATTGGTCTAAGTTACCTTAGATAGTACAATTTCTGTGATTCAACATATATGTCTATGTGTTTTGTTAAAAAAGGATTCATTATATTATCCAAAAAAATCAATTTACATGTCGAAGGCCTTCGGCTCTCCCTGCTTCACTCCAACTAGATTTGTTAGCGAAGAGAGTTGGACAAAAACATAAGAGGTGCACCGAGTCATTACATGTATCCCATGGAAAAAAAGGTCAGATGCTCCAAAAAAAATACAAAACTAAAACACATCTTGTGAGTTGCATATTAAGGACGAGGGTTCCAAACTTGATTACCCAAAACTATTGGAGGCCCACGATCTTCATGCATATGATAATCAATGTGAGTCAAGTGAGCCTCAATTTCGTTCATTCTTTCATTGTTGCGGCGTTGACTGCGTCTCATTGAAGCCAATTGTCCAGGATCTCATTTTGGATGAACTGTACACCATTGATGTAGGCCACAATCTCATTATAGTCCTCATACCTATGCTCATGAAGGATGTCCAGGATAGCCTGGATGTCTTGCAATTGTTTTGCAATTGTGCCCATAGAGGGTGGTTTCTCCACATGGCCTGGATAATGGGCTTGGGTGTGGGTGACCTCTCCTCCCACATCAAAACCTCCCGCCTTGTCCTCATTGAGGTCATGCATCATGTCAGCATGTGAACCTTGCTATCCACAACATTCGCTACTGCGACGGGGATGCCCCTATTAGCGTAACATGTCTCCTACTCGCATCTATTGACTTCCCTACTAATGCGATGCCCCATAGACTACGCCCTTCCTAAAGACCACCTTAAGCTTCAGTTGACGAAACTACCCACACCTAGACCCTAACACCACAATAGAACTGCAGTTACCAACGACCCCAACTCTTCCTCTGTTGAACCAAGGGATTGACTTACAATGATTACCTACACTGTCAAGCAAGGACCTCTTGTACAATGACAAAGCGTAGAAGGAAAAACACCCAAAGCCATGGCCCTAGTGACAAATAGAGTCTCAAACATGCACAAGGTGTAGCCACACTTCTCTGAAAGGATCTTAGATTATGGTGTCTCGAAAGGAAGAAAAAAAACAAGAGGATTAAGGGTCAGCCTCGAGCCTCAGTAACCCCGATCACTTGACCATAGGTCCACGAAGGAGGAATTCATGTAACATTTTGGTTGACCTAAATCCAACCAACGACAAAGACTTCTTCCACAGAAGAGAATAACCACCCTTCCCAAAGAATGAAGTCCCCAACTACCCAATTGTGTTTCAATGTAGAGATAAAGGACCACCCACTACCAAATGATAAAATGAAATGTAAGAGAATGAACCACTCCAGCCACAACCCCAAAGGCTCGAGAATGGGACCCCCGACCTTCACCTCAGTGGTTAGGTTCGGAGAATAAGACCTCTACAGACTCCACTAAGTCGAAATTTGACTAACAAACCCAAATTCTACTAGAAAGACTTGCCAAAAGTGATAATTTACTTGTAGATTCACTTATCTACGGGTGTCGTCCTGGAGTGGCGAAAGACCCAGATCCTAAGTAACAAGCTTACCTATAATTACAAACCATGATTCTACAGAATCCTCACCTAGTAACTTGCTGAATTCACGTCTTTTGAGCGTTGGTCTACAAGGCACCCTAGAGCAAGACCCTGCAAAACTCACACTAACAAAACCTCTGGCAAACCTTCCACACATTGGATAGTTGCAAATGATACCCAAAGCCATGAAGATCCCAAACCATATAGCTTGCCCTGTCTCAGGGATGTTCGAGTGCAACACCCGAGATTCCATTTTGTCACCACGTCTCATCCAGTTTAGGGTTCGTGTTCCTTTTGAATTTTGCTAACAAATTTAAATTAACAAGCTTGGTTTGGTTTGGTTTAAGTTTCGACGAATTTTGAATTTCAATCTTGAAATTCACCGAAACCAGGGACTCAGTTTGTCATTATGTAACCACTAAGCAGTGTCGAGGAAATGAGGACATGGGTAGGGCTTGGTACATATCCTTCTTGTAAAATATTGATTACCATGTTATAATTATGGGGTTTTAACTATATGCGTTGATTACCATAGCCCATCTTGGAATTAAGATGAATGAATCAATGAATAAATTGCATAACCCAATTAGTTGAACGTTTTGAAGGTCGGATGTCGTTTGTGTATGACTAATTCTGTTTGAAAATTTTCAGATCACGTGAAGAGTTTGATATTCTTGAGAAATGAAACAAAATTCGTTAAATAAAATAAAATTGGGGTGACCAAATTATCCAACGCTAACTCTTACAACAAATAGAACAATAATTAGCAATTTACTTTGCAAAATAAAAAGCAACTAAAACTACTTCACTTGTATATATCTCCATGTTTTAGTTTGAATGATGCAATTGAATGGATAAAAACCTAAAATCAAAGGATGTGTTTATGCTTTGATCTTGCAACTACAGAGTAATTAACATGGTAGCGCTAAATTAAATTGTAAGGGTTACTTTGGAAATTTTTATTTTTAAATTGAAAAGTCTATAAAGAAAATGATTAATAAAAACAAGTACTTGACCATTTAATATGTAAATTTATATTAATTATAAAAACAAGATAAAATTAAATATGTCAACTATATTTTAGTTGATGCTATGCATAAGAAGAAATGAATACAAATAGTAAAATAACTCTTTGATTGATTTTCAACCTTTAAAAATTTCAATTTCATATTAGTTAGTACTATCTCCATTGGTTTATGGAAATTCTTACTGTTATTATTTTAGATAAGAGATGATGTGAGGGTTAAAATAGGTCAACCATAGTCAAATATCAAATTGCAATAAAGATTGTCTCAATATGAAAATCAACCATGGTCCAGCGTCACATTTAGAAAAAAATTGTCTCAATATGAAAATCAACCATGGTCCAGTGTCGCATTTAGAAAAATATTGTCTCAATATGAAAATCAACCATGGAAAACCATTGTCAACAATGGTTAGTCATGGTCAATCATTGTCAACCATGGTCAACCATGGTTAACCATGGTCCAAAGACGCATTGTGATAAGTATTGTCTCAATATGGAAATTAAGCATGGTGAACCATGGTTCAACATCGTATTGTGCCAAAGATTGTCTCAATATCTAATCAACCATGGTCAACCATGTTTATTTTAGCATTTATAATATTTATCATAGGGTTTATATAGCTTGGTTTACAATATTTATCTTAGGGTTTATCATAGGATTTTCTCAATATGAAAATCAATCATGCTCAACCATGGTCATCCATGGTCCAATGTCACATTATGAAAAAGATTGTCTGAATATGAAAATCAACCATGGTCAAACATGGTCCAACGTCGCATTTTGAAAAGCATTGTCTAGACATTAAAATCAACCATGGTACAATGTCACATTATGACAAGGATTGTCTCAATATGAAAATCACACATGGTCAACCATGTTTCGACATCGCATTCTAACAAAGATTGTATCAATATGTAAATCAACCATAGTCAACCATAGTCAACCATGGTCAACCATGGTCAACCGTGGTCAATAACCATGATCACATTGTGACAAAGATTGTCTCTTGGTCGAACATCACATTGTGACAACCATGGTCATCCATGGTCAACATGTTCCAACGTTGCATTCTTACAAAGATTCTCACAATATGAAAATCAACCAATGTAAACCATGGTCAATAACCATGGTCATATTGTGACAAAGATTGTCTCTTGGTCCAACGTCACATTCTGAAAACATGGTCTTCCATGGTAAACCATGGTCCAACACCGCTTTGTGTTAAAGATTGTCTCAATATGAAAATCAACCATTGTGCAACATCGCATTGTCAGAAAGGTTGTCTCTGATCTAGATTTAAACAGGAATGCAATACAATACAGAGATAACCATAAAGACAGATATGCAACGGAAATAATACTTCATTTCATCACTGTAAAACACTGAAATATGCTTACAAACATAAATGGAAATAAACCAACTACGGCAATGGTAGCTTATCTCTGAGAAGAGATGTGGCGGCTACATGCCTCTGAACTATCTTACAATGAGGCTCAAGGGCCTTTTTATTATTGAACAATAATAGAAAACCCTAAACAACCAAAACCCTAACCCGAGGAGATGTAACATCAAGAGTTTGTGGGCCCCGTTGGGGTGAGTTGGATAGCCAACTTCCCGGGGTCGCGAATTGGTCATATTATCTCTGTTTGATGCGCATGATAGCCAGTTGGAAAGATCTCTCTGAGGAATACCATCGAAAAAGACGATTTTGAATAGAAAACCATTTGCGGTAGATTTCCCAAAAAACGTCGTTTAGGGCCTCAAAACGACTCCGGAAGTTTAAGACCCGAAAAACTGCTAAAAATAGTAAGTTGTGCTATAATTAATGAAATTGAAAGACTGAAAGAAGCATTGGTGGGGATCCAAGTGGAATTAGTGGGTGGCCACCAATATCCACCTGGATCATTCCTCCAACCTTAGGAAGCAATGGTCCCCATTGCATTGAGTTCCTCCATGAGATGAGGGAACTTCTGCTGAGCTGGGTCTCTGGTGAGCTGTTCTGCAATCTCTGATGTGTCCAGAAATGGTGGGAAGCATGGTCGACGATGATCCACATTGAACACTCGATGTAAGCGAAGGAATGGAGGAATGTTGTGCTTCAAAGCATTGTTGCCCGTAGCCTTGGTACTGGCGTAAGGACCATGTCGAAGTGGTCTGAGTTTCTTATGGGTTCTGGTAAGGTGTTCTCTCTACAGATGCAACCAAACTTTGTCGCCCACCTGAAACTTGTGTGGTACCCCTGTAGATGAGGAGAATTTGTTCCTGTGTTTTGTCATGACCGTATCCCTTTGCTACTGCTGCATGGAGGAACCCTTTGCAAGGTTCATGGATGTAGCAACGATCTTCCCCTTACTTTGGGAGCGAACCAAATAGAAAATAAATTTCCTAGTCTGTGAGATGAGCTTGCTGCCTTTCTTAGCAGTGATCAAAGAGGTGGCGGTAGGTGGAGCTACCTCTGCTATCCTGTATAATGAATTATTCAAAGAAATAATGACAGCACGAGGCCTTGACTCATACACAGCATGTCACCTCCACAAGTATGGATGGCCTAGTAATACGTCACAAACATCCAGAGGTGTAACATCACACAATACCTCATTTGTGAAGGACTTGATGCTGTAGGGAAGGTGGCACTGCTGGCGAACTTTGAGATCTCGTCCTTCATGAAGCCACCCGATACTGTACGGCTGCGGGTGTGGTGTAGTCGGTAGGCCCAACTGCTTCACGACCTTTGCTGAAATGAGTTTCTTTTGGCTGCCACTATCGACAATGAATTGCAACGGTGAACTCTTCACCCACATCTGTGAGTGGAAAAGACATTCCCCCTTCTCTGGATCTTCGGGCTCATTTTTCTGGATCTTCGCAGTGGCAACAGTGGCACTGGGCTCCGCATCAATGATCTACTTCCCTTTGCCATTCCCCTTGTCAGGTTCTGGGTCAGGGTCGGAACATGCATCTGATTTGGAAGCCTTCAACTCGGCCACCAGCGACTACTTGGTCTGACACTCACTTGAGTTATGAGTGGGACTCTTGTGGAACTCACACCACTTTCTTGTGTCCTTCTTCGGTTTCGTGGTGTTGTTCTTTTCTTGCGGCTTCGACAAGTTGTCTTGGGTCACCCCACCTTGGCTTTGTCCTTTGGGCTTTGCAGATCCAAAGTCTCGCTTCTTCTATTTGAACTTTTGCTCGATTTTGACAGCGTATCGGTACGTCGTGCCGAGTGAGGAGATGTTTAGGAACTCCATCTCTTCCTGGATGTATCTGTGTAAGTAGCCGTGGTATTTGAGTACCAGATGCAGCTCAAAATCTTTGATACCCAATTGTGTGCAAAGGGTATGAAAAATGTTTGTGAACTCCAGAACATCTTGGTCTCGTCCCTGCCGCAGTGTGGTCCATTTGATGTATTTGTCCTCATAGCTTTTGACAGGGTAGTACTGCTCCTTGATGGCATCATGGAAGTCATTCCAAGTGGGTGCGGATGAAAACAGTGAGCCTGTACTTTCATCCTTCTGCTTGTAGTAGGTTTCCCACTAGTCCTTAGCATGGGGGGCTGCTTTGAGAAGAGCGAAAACAATATTTTCCCGACTTGAAAATTCATGAACAGAAAAAGACCCATATAGTAGATTTAACCATTTATCTACGGCATCTGCGTATATTTGACCCTCGAAGATGGGGATTTCAAAATTAACTTGTACCTTAAAGGGTGTGGCATTTCCAAAGTAGCTGTGGAAGCAGATGCATCACCTCTGGGTAGCCGCTGAAGGATCTACGCAAAGCTATCCATCATCGCGTTCCTTTACTGCTCGAGGGCTTCTTCGAGCAAGATTTTGATAGGATCTCCTGTCCCCTCGTCTTTCTTCTCATCCGCCATGGGAGGTCGTCGAGATTTGCGAGGCTGGTCTTGCAAAGGTTCGACCAGTTCAAGCCCTAACTTCTTATATCTCGACCTCGTTGGGGACATGCAAAGAAAAACAGAGAAAAAGCAGACTACTCTGATACCACTGATCCCGATTTAAACAAGAATGCAATACAATACAAAGATAACCATGATAACCATAAAGACAGATATGCAGCGGAAATAATACTTCATTTCATTACTGTAAAATACTGAAATATGCCTACAAACATAAATGGAAATAAACCAGCTAGGGTGATGGTAGCTTATCTCTGAGAAGAGATGTGGCGGCTACATGCCTCTAAAATATCTTACAATGAGGCTCAAGGGCCTTTTTATTATTGAACAATAAGAGAAAACCCTAAACAACCAAAACCCTAACCCGAGGAGAAGTAACACCAAGATTTTGTGGGCCCTATTGGGGTGAGTTGGACAGCCAACTTCACGGGGTCGCAAATTGGTCATATTATCTCTGTTTGACGTGCATGATAGCCCGTTGGAAAGATCTCTCCGAGGACTACGAAAAAAAGCATAATTTTAGGTAGAAAATCGTTGGCGGTAGATTTCTCAAAAAACGTCGTTTAGGGCCTCAAAACGGCTCCAGAAGTTTAGGACCCGAAAAACTGCTAAAAATAGTAAATTGTGCTATAATTAAGGAAACTGAAAGACTGAAAGAAGCACTAGTGGGGATCCAAGTGGAATTAGTGGGTGGCCACCAATATCCACCTGGATTAGTCTCAATATGAAAATCAATCACGGTCAACTATAGTCCAACATCGCATTGTGACAAAGGTTTTGTCAATATGAAAATCAACCATGGTCAACCATGTTTAATTTAGGGTTTATACTATTTATCTTAGGGTTTATATACCTTGGGTTTATAACCATGATCAAACATAGCTCGCCATGGTCAACCATGGCCCAATGTCGCATTGTGACAAGGATTGACTCAATATGAAAATCAACCATGCTCAACCATGGTCCAATGTCACATTGTCACAAAGATTTTGTCTATATTGGAATCAACCATCATTAACCATGTTTATTTTAGGGTTTATAATATTTATCTTAGGGTTTATATACCTTGGGTTTATAAACCGTAGTCAACCATGGTCCAATGTCGCATTGTGACAAAGTTTGTCTCAATATGAAAATCAACCACGGTCAACGATGGTCCAATGTCACATTGTGACAAAGATTGTCCTGACAATTAAATAAAAAATGGTCAACCATGGTTCAATGTCTCATTGTGACAAGGATTGTCTCAATATGAAAATCAACCATGATAAACCTTGTTCCAATGATGGATTCTAACAAAGATTGTCTCAATATGCAAATCAACCATGGTTAATAACGATGGTCACATTTTGACAAAGATTGTCTCTTGGTCCAACATCACATTGTGACAACAATGGTCATCCATGGACATCCATGGTCATCCATGGTCCAATGTCACTTTCTAAGAAATACTGTCTCAATATGAAAATCAACAATGGTCAACCATGGTCATATTGTGACAAAGATTGTCTCTTGGTCCAATGTCACATTGTGACAACATGGTCATCAATGGTCAACCATGGTCCAATGTCGCATTGTGACAAATATTGTCTCAATATGAAGATCAACCATGGTCAACGATTGTCCAACGTCGCATTGTCAGAAAGGTTGTCTCAATATGAAAATCAATCATGGTCAAACATAGTTTAACGTCGCATTATCACAAAGATTTGGTCAATAAGAAAATCAACCGTGGTAAACCATGGTCAACCATGTTTATTTTAGGGTTTATAATATTTATCTTAGGGTTTATATACCTTGGGTTTATAATATTTACCCCTTGGGTTTAATATTATTCCCTTGGGTTTATAATCCCTTGGTTTTTTAGTATTAATCCCTTGGGTTTATAATATTTATCTTAGGGTTTATATACGTTTGGTTTATAATATTATTCCCTTGGCTTTATAATACCTTGGGATTTCGAAATTAATCCCTTAGGTTTGTCAATCTAAGGGTTTATATTCCTAAGTTATAATATTATTCATAAGGTTTATAATATTAATCCTAGGGTTTAATATAAATCCCTTGGGTTTATAATCATAGTCAACCATGCACAACCATGGTGCATTGTCACATTGTGACAAAGTTTGACTCAATATGAAAATCAACAATGGTCAACCATGGTCTAATGTTGCATTATCACAAAGATTGTCTTAATATCAAAATCAACCATGGTTAACCACATTTATTTTATGGTTTATAGTATCTATGTTAGGGTTTATATACGTATGGTTTATCAAATTAATCCCTTGGGTTTAATATAACTCCCTTGGGTTTATAATTTCTTGGGTTTTTAGTATTAATCCCTTGAGATTATTACCATTGTTGAGGTCCAATGTCATAGTGTGAGAAAGATTGTCTTGACATTAAAATCGATCATGGTCAACCATGGTCCAATGTCGCATTGTGACAAGGATTGTCTCAATATGAAAATCAACCATGTTCCAACATTGCATTTTGAAAAATATTGTCTCAATATGGAAATCGACCATGGTCAACCATGGTGAATAACCATGGTCACATTGTGACAAAGATTGTCTCTTGGTCCAACGTCACATTGTGGAAACTATGGTCATCCATGGTCAACCATGTTCTAATGTCGCATTCTCACAAAGATTGTTTCAGTATGAAAATCAACCATGGTCACATTGTGACAAACATTATCTCTTGGTCCAACGTCACATTGTCACAACATGGTCATCCATGGTCAACCATGTTCAACCATGGTCACATTGTGACAAACATTATCTCTTGTTCCAACGTCACATTGTCACAACATGGTCATCCATGGTCAACCATGGTCCAACATCGCATTGTGACAAAGATTGTCTCAATATGAAAATCAACAATGGTTAACCATTGTCTAGTGTCGCATTTCGAGAAAGGTTGTCCCAATATGAAAATCAATCATGGTCAACCATAGTCCAATGTTGCATTGTGACAAATATTTTGTCAATATGAAAATCAACTATGGTCAACCATGGTCCAACGTCTCATTGTCACAAAGATTTTGTCAATATGAAAATCAACCATGATTAATCATGGTCAACCATGTTTATTTTAGGGTTTATAATATTTACCCCTTGGGTTTAATATCATTACCTTGAATTTATAATCCCTTGGGTTTTTCCACTGGGTCTTGGATAAATGGTGATCGTTGCTTTGTTAAGGCACTCTTTGATGTGAAGTCACTAGTTCAATTCCCCACCCTAATCCGGGTGATATATTGGACATGTTGAAGTTGTAGTCATGTCAAGCTTACAAAAAAATAAAAATAAAAAATCCCTTGGGTTTATAATATTTATCTTAGGGATTATATAATTTGGGTTTATAATATTAATCCCTTGGGTTTATAATACCTTGGGGTTTTAGAATTAATCCCTTGAGTTTATCAATCTAACGGTTTATATTCCTAGGGTATAATATTATTCATAAGGTTTATAATATTAATCCTAAGGTTTAATATAAATCCCTTGGGTTTATAGTCATGGTTAACCATGCACAACCATGGCGCAATGTCACATTGTGACAAAGTTTGACTCAATATGAAAATCAACCATGGTCAACCATGGTCTAATGTCGCATTGTCACAAATATTGTTTCAATATCAAAATCAACCACAGTAAAACATGGGTTACCATGTTTATTTTAGGGTTTATGGTATTTATGTTAGGGTTTATATACCTAAAATTTATAATATTAATCCCTTGGGTTTATTATCGTTGGTGAGTTCCGACGTCACAGTGTGAGAAAGTTTGTCTCGACATTAAAATCAATCATGGTCAACCATGGTCCAATGTCACATTGTGGCAAGGATTGTATCAATAGGAAAATCAACCATGGTCAACCATGTTCCAACGTTGCATTATGACAAAGATTGTCTCAATAAGGAAATCGACCATGGTTAGCCATAGTGAATAACCATGGTCACATTGTGACAAAGATTATCTCTTGGTCCAATGTTGCATTTTGACAAAATATTGTCTCAATATGGAAATCGACCATGGTCAACCATGGTGAATAACGATGGTCACATTGTGACAAAGATTGTCTCTTGGTCCAACGTCACATTGTGACAACCATGGCCATTCATGGTCAAACATGTTCCAACTTCATATTTTGACAAAGATTGTTTTAGTATGAAAATCAACCATGGTCAAGCGTGTTCAACCATGGTCAGTAACCATGGTCACATTGTGACAAATACTATCTCTTGGTCCAACATCACATTGTCACAACATGGTCATCCATGGTCAACCATGGTCCAATGTCGCATTATGACAAAGATTGTATCAATATGAAAATCAACAATGGTCAACCATTTTCTAATGTTGCATTTTGAGAAAGATTGTCTCGATATGAAAATCAATCATGGTCAACCATAGTCCAACATTGCATTGTGACAAATATTTTGTCAATATGAAAATCAATGGTGGTCAACCATGGCCCAACGTCGCATTGTCACAAAGATTTTGTCAATATGAAAATCAACCATGGTCAATCATGGTCAACCATGTTTATTTTAGGGTTTATAGTATTTATCCCTTGGGTTTAATATTATTCCCTTGGGTTTATAATACCTTGGGTTTTTAGTATAATCCCTTAGATTTATTATTCCCTTGGGTTTATAATATTTATCTTAGGGTCTACATACCTTGGGTTTATAATATTAATCCCTTGGGTTTAATATTATTCCCTTGGTTTTATAATACCTTTGGGTTTTAGAATTAATCCATTGGGTTTATCAATCTAAGGGTTTATATTCCTAGGGTATAATATTATTCATAAGGTTTATAATATTAATCCTAGGGTTTAATATAAATCCCTTGCATTTATAATCATGGTCAACCATGTGCAACCATGGTGCAACGTCACATTGTGACAAAGTTTGACTCAATATGAAAATCAACCATGGTCAACCATGGTAAACCAGGGTCTAATGTTGCATTGTCACAAATATTGTCTCAATATCAAAATCAACCATGGTCAACCATGTTTATTTTAGGGTTTATGGCATTTATGTTAGCCTTTATATATCTAGGGTTTATAATATTAATCCCTTGGGTTTAATGTAACTCCCTTGTGTTTTTTGTATTAATCGCTTGGGTTTATTACCATTAGTGAGGTCCAACGTCGCAATGTGAGCAAGTTTGTCTCGACATTAAAATCAATCAGGTAAACCATGATCCAATGTCACATTGTGACAAGGATTGTCTCAATATGAAAATCAACCATGACCAACCATGTTCCAACGTTGCATTCTGACAAATATTGTCCCAATATGGAAATTGACCATGGTCAACCATGGTGAATAACCATGGTCACATTGTGACAAAGTGTGTCTCTTGGTCCAATTTTGCATTCTTACAAAGATTGTCTCTTGGTCCAACATCACATTGTGACAACCATGGCCATCAATGGTCAACCATGTTCCAGCGTCACATTTTGACAAATATTATTTTAGTATGAAAATCAACCATATTCAACCATATTCAACCATGTTCAACCATGGTCACATTATGACAAAGATTGTCTCTTGGTCCAACGTTACATTGTGACATCATGGTTATCCATGGTCAACCATGGTCCAACGTCGCATTTTGACAAAGATTGTCTCAATATGAAAATCAACAATGGTCAATCATGGTCAAACATTGTCCAGCGTCACATTTTGAGAAAGGTTGTCTCAATATGAATATCAATCATGGTCAACCATAGTCCAATGTTGAATTGTGATAAAGATTTTGTCAATATGAAAATCAATCGTGGTCAACCATGGTCCAACATCGCATTGTCATAAAGATTTTGTCAACATGAAAATCAACAATGGTCAACCATGTTTATTTTAGGGTTTATAATATTTACCCCTTGGGTTTAATATCATTCCCTTGGGTTTATAATCCCTTGGGTTTTTAGTATTAATCCATTGGGTTTATTATTCCCTTGATTTTATAATATTTATATTAGGGATTATATACCTTGGGTTTATAATATTAATCCCTTGGGTTTAATATTATTCCCTTTGGTTTATAATATCTTGTGGTTTTAGAATTAATCCCTTGGGCTTATCAATCTAAGGGTTTATATTCCTAGTATATAATATTATTCATAAGGTTTATAATATTAATTGTAGGGTTTAATATAAATCCCTTGGGTTTATAATGATGGTAAACCATGCACAACCATGGTGCAATGTCACATTGTGACAAAGTTCGACTAAATATGAAAATCGACCATAGTCAACCATAGTAAACCATGGTATAATTTCGCATTGTCACAAATATTATCTCAATATCAAAATCAACCATGGTAAAATGTGGTCAACTGTGTTTATTTTAGAGTTTATGGTATTTATGTTAAGGTTTATATACCTAGATTTTATAATATTAATCCCTTGGGTTTATAATCCCTTGGCTTTTTAGTATTAATCGCTAGGGTTTATTACTATTGGTGAGGTACAACATCGCAGTGTGAGAAATATTATCTCTACATTAAAATCGATCATGGTTAACTATGGTCCAATGTTGCGTTGTGACAAGGATTGTCTCAATATGAAAATCAACTAAGGTCAACCATGTTCTAACATTGCTTTCTGACATGGATTGTCTCAATATGAAAATTGATCATTGTCAACCATGGTGAATAAACATGGCCAGATTGTGACAAAGATTGTCTCTTGGTCCAACGTCACATTATGACAACCATGGCCATCCATAGTCAACCATGTTCCAACATCGGATTCTGAAAAATATTGTTTCAGTATGAAAATTAACCATGGTCACATTGTGACAAAGATTGTCTCTTGATCCAACATCACATTGTGACAACATGGTTATCCATGGTCAACCATGGTCCAACATCGCATTCTGACAAAGATTGTCTCAATATGAAAACCAACAATGGTGAAGAATTATCCAATGTCACATTTTGAGAAAGGTTGTCTCAATATGAAAATCAATCATGGTAAACCATAGTCCAACGTTTCATTTTGACAAAGATTTTGTCAATATGAAAATTAACTGTGGTCAACCATGTTTATTTTAAGGTTACTAATATTTATCTTAGGGTTTATATACCTTGGGTTTATAACCATGGTCAACCATGGTCCAATGTCTCATTGTCACAAAGATTTTGTCAATATGAAAATCAACCATGGTCAACCATGTTTATTTTACGGTTTATAATATTTATCTTAGGGTTTATACACCTTGGGTTTATAACCCATGGTCAACCATGGTCCAATGTCATATTATGCCAAATATTGTCTCAATATGAAAATCAACCATGGTCAACCATGCTCCAATGTCGTATTGTGACAAAGATTGTCTCGACATTAAAATCAATTATGTTCAACCATGGTTCAATGTCGCATTGTGAGAAGGATTGTCTCAATATGAAAATAAATCATAGTCAACCTTGTTTGAACATCGGATTCTCACAAAGATTGTCTCAATATGAAAATCAACCATAGTCAACCATGTTTATTTTAGGGTTTATAATATGAAAATCAACCATGGTCAACCATGTTTATTTTAGGGTTTATAATATTTTTCTTAGGGTTTATATACCTTGGGTTTATAATATTTATCCTTTGGGTTTAATATTATTCCCTTGGGTTTATAATGCCTTGGGTTTTTAGTATTAATCAGTTGGATTAATTTTTTTTTCCCATCAGGAAAAATCGTAATTTCATTATAAAAGAGGAAATTACATGTTGTAGATGCTAATGCATATGCTGTGCATGATCAAGATCATGTATAACAGAAATGTTGCCTTTGATCCATGCAGGGGACAACAATAAAAACATAACTGAGAGACATATAAAAACATAACTGAGAGACATATAAAGTAATTGTATGAACATATACCGAGACAATGTATATAAACAAAAAAGGCTTATGCTTGATCAAAATAAAGAGATGCATGTATCGAAACCATGATAAATATTAAACATTCTGGTTCATAAAAGGCCTGTGATAATATTGGAAGAAATAATCTCCTTCCTATTCTCTGATCATCCAAATGCTCGGCTCCTCGATCACAGCCTCTTTGGAAAGGTTGTCGGCAGCTCCGTTCTACACCCTGTAAATATGTGTGCAAGAGAAAGAATCAAAATGTGTGATCAATCTCAAAGTCTCATGCAAGATGTGCAATAATGTATATGTAGAGCATCTAGTTTTCCTGTTCAGCCAATCACATATTATTTTAGAGTCCCCATAAAGTTGCAAATCTGTGCAATGTTTCTCCAAAGCAAATTGTATGGTGTGTTTTGTGGCAAGGAGTTCGGCTGAGTTGTTTGTGCATCTGTGAAGACCAATCAACATGCTGAAAGAATGATGTTGGGATAGGTGGAGAATAGCCCCCGCACCACAACCTTGCTGTTGGGCAGCTCCATCAAAAAAAGCCCACGGTTTGTTGTAATTTATTTGATGATGAGAAGGGATGCGCCGGTTACTGGGAGGAGGATCATTTGGGATGATAGTGTAATCAGCGATGACTTTTGCTGCCAGGACATCCCAATTTGGAACCAAATCCTGGAAAATGTTGTGATTCCTAGCTGTCCAGATTGTCCAACAGGTAAGAAGTGAGAGGCTCTGTATCTTTGGGGGTGTGGAAGTCTGATACCAGACTTGCCAAGTAGCAAGTAAAGTATTCCCAGCCCAAGTAACAGAGGGATTGATATGATGTAGAATCAATTTCCACAGATAACAAGTAACTATACATTCTAAAAAAAGATGAGAAGTTGTCTCGATTGCTTGCTTACAGAGACAACACTAGTGGCGCCCATGCTATGATCGCTTGAGAAGATTTTCTCCTGTTGGTATTTTGTTCCGGAGAATGGTCCACATTAAAAGTCTAGATCTGGGGAGTGCCTTTAGTTTCCAAAGATGTCTCCACCAATCAGCCAGCAGAATAGGCCTCCTTGGTGCTACCAAAGTCAAATAACCTTCCTTTGGGGAATATCAGCCATTTTTAGATAGAGCCCAAATAATTTCATCATCCCCTTCCAATATTCGGATGTGGGCATCTGAAAGGGCTTGTGTGAACTCCTCCCATTGTTGTGACCAAATAGGAGGAATGTTTAAATGCTCTGCAGATTTCCAAGCTTGATGAAGGAAAGTGGAATTTTCCAGGTCAGTAATCTGAGAAATATAAGTGAAATTCTATTGTTGGAGATACATAATGAGGTCCCTGGTTAATCGGTGCATGTCCCCATAGCCCACCCAAGGATCAAGACCAATTCGGACTGTGTTTCCAGATCGGATCCTCTAGGTGATACCTTCCATGATCGAACTCAAAGCTTTAAGTACCACCTTCCAGATAATTGAGACCCCTGAGGTACTTTGATGAGCTCTCCTAATCCAGTCGATGATGTTTAGGGGAGCTATGTAATTTTCATATGTAACCCTTGTCCATAGGCTGTCTGCTACAACTAATTTCCAGCCAAGTTTTGTAGCAAGAGCTATAGAGAAATCCTCAAGTTTTTTAAGGCCCCACCTGCCCCATTTTTTTGGAAGATTTAGAGCCTCCCACCTGACCCAAGCAAAGATCCTTCCTTGTTTGTTCCCTTGCCAAAGAAACCTACAGCAGATGGCTTGTATTCTGTTGAGGATGCCTCTGGGAATCCAAGCCAAGGACATCGAATATACTGGGGTGGCCTCCAGGACACTTTTGATGAGAGTGAGTCTTCCAGCCCACGAAAGATATTTGAGGTACCATGTGTTTAGTCTTTTCTCAAATTTGGTGATGAGCCAAGTCCAATCAACAATTTTATAGCCTAGAGGCTTCAACTTGTAGCCCAGATATTTGAAGCCTTCTGCTAATTGCAGCTGGGAGAAATGGAAGCGTTGCATAGCAAAGAAAATCTCATGCGGAGTACACTCAGTTGTTGTCAATGTAGACTTGTTGTCATTTACAATCATTCCTGTAGCCACTTGAAAGAGGGTGAAAGTTGCCTTGATGATTCTAATGTCCCCAATACTACCATTGATAAAGACCAGAATGTCATCAACAAATAGTGGGTGTGTTAGGGTACAACCTTATGTAATCTTTATGCCTTTTAGTCTGCCCCTTTGATGCTCATCTTTAATGAGATTGCTGAGACCTTCCATAACGAGCAGGAAGAGTAATGGCGAAAGGGGACATCCTTGTCTCAGCCCCCTTCTGGAGTTAAAGAAGGGAGAAGCACTTCCGTTCACCAAGACACTAAAGGGGATATTAGTAATGCAGCTCATGATCCATTTAATGAATAAAGACGGGAAGCCCAGGTGAGTTAACAACATTCTGATATAAAGCCAATTCACTCTGTCGAAAGCTTTAGATAAATCAACTTTCAAAACCATACCTTTGCCATGCCTTGAGTGTAATGTGTGGATTACCTCCTGGGCAGTGCCAACAGCTTCATGGATCTGTCTGTCTTGTAGGAAAGAAAATTGTTCTGGTGAGATGTGGTTAGAGAGGATGTGTTATAGACATTTTTGGGCACTTCAACCCCAATCATAATTGTCCATAAACTAAGGGCTCCTAAGTCCCTAAAAGTGTTGCTTCACTGCCTAAAGGAACAAGGTCAACTGATTACATCATCTCCCAGAAGTCCTCCACTGAAAACTACTCATAAATGGTCAAAACTAGACCATACTGAAAGCTCAATGCAGAGGGTGCAATGCATATCACCTTCCCAGTGTACAGGATGTGATGCATATTGATTTGTTCCTCTGTAGGGTGCGATGGTCAGGAATGGACAAATGGCAGGGACAAAAATGCGAGGTGGAAGATTATGGAATCTTCCAGAAGCTTCCCCTCTGACACTTACCTCTCCATTTTTTACCAGGGATGAGTAAGAGATCATCATTCTCCAAGTGGAAGCGGGAACTATGAGAGAGAAGACTCTAATCAAGATCCCAAAAGATGACTCACCTCTCTGTAATCATCTATATATGGATCCCTCATCACAAAATTCCACCTTTTGTTATCCGGGAATAGTGTCCACTCAGATGCTGCTATTCCCACTAATATGGGTGGCTATCCTAGAAACAAACAATCAAAGTCTACTAATGATTCCTTTTATGAAAATAGATGAGAGGAGAACCAAGAGGGCCAACCTGAGTCTTGCGGTCGATTTCCTCTCCTTCTTGACAGAGTTTTGCCGCTTCTTCTTTGTCTTCCCAACTTCAAAAGGACTTGTGGAATCACAGCAACATACTACTATGCAAGAAACAAGGATCTAAATTCATAAATAATGCAGGATCAGATGTGCATTAACCATATACATGCATATATAAACAAGTACACAAGAATGTGGAAGGAAACAAGAATAGATTTATTCAGATGAAAAGTAGCAAGAATATTACAACCATGTGCTCTGACCCAGCATCATCGTCTAGCTAAGAAGCCCTTATTCACCTCAAGAAAAGCTATATCACCCAGCACTGTGAATGTACACCAGAATACCAACAGCACTTCTCTATAAGATACAAAATTCTAGCCTTTGGATCTTTGTGATATGGGATCCATATATAGATGATTACAAAGAGGTGAGTCATCTTTTGGGATCTTGATTAGTGTCTTCTCTCTGATAGTTCAT
>APFE031540164.1:0-14411 GCA_000404065.3 Pinus taeda
ATATATAGATATATATATAGGTAGGTAGGATGTTACAAATGGTATTAGAGCCCCAGCTTGCATATTGAGACCTCTAGGTTATTCTAACAGTTAATTAAGTTGTGATGTTCATATATATGTATGAAATAAAATAAACTGAGTTTTGATTTATTATGAACACAAAAGGTGAATTAGCATCAAGAATAAAATGCACAGGAGCCCCAGATCGTTGAGCCAGCTGAAGTTGCCTTATGCAGAGGCCAACCCAGAATTATGGGTGCAATTAGGAGAAGAATCGAGACAGACTAACACTGCCTTACTCAAGACAGTACAATAGCTTTGAGCAGAGATGATGAACCTCAGAACTGACAATGAATGATTAAGACAGGAGCAAGAGAAGATTCTTAAAAGTTTGTCAGATCGGCAAAATCAGAGAGGATTAGACCCTAGTACATAAAATAGAAAAAATACCCCAACTTCTCATAATGAGGAGGATCATGTAGAATTCGTAGAAGGTCACAAGGAAGAAGATGAAGGGTGTTCAGATAATGTTTTTGACCAAAGAAAACAAAAAAGGCCAAAGATAAAATTACAAGGTGAGCTCAAAAAAATTAGACCCTCACTAATTGAAGGAGAGTCAGAAGAAGCAGCGGAAGCTTGGATGATAGACATGGGTAAATACTTCTATATTTATGAATATACTGAAAAACTTAAAGCAAGGCTGGTAGTTTACCAATTACGAGGAAAAGCCACCCTTTGGTGGGAATAAATTAAAACCGTAAGAAATATTGATGAAGAACAAGTAACATGGAAAGAATTTCTGAAACACTTTAAAGATAAATATTTAATAGAAAATTATTATGACACAAAAGCAAAAGAGTTCCATGAGTTAAGACTGGGAACCTTGACCATGGATGAATATATAGCATGATTTACTTCACGGTTGTAATATGTCCCATATATGCAAGAAGAAAAAGCTAAGATCCAATAGAATTCAAATATCCCAGAACCATGGAAGATGCAGTTCAAAAGGCTCGCATCTATTATCCACAGATGAAGTAGAAAAATGAGGGATATAAAGGAGTTTCTACCAAGAAAACGAGGAATTTTCTACCTAAGAGACATGAGAAAACTATGCATGGCAGAAACAATCAGCAAAAGACTTTTGGAAAGTTTGCAAGAAACCCACATAGAACTCAGATATTCACTAAGAATAGACAACTTGAAGGAATTAGCATAACTGTTACTGAATAACTAGAAAAACTACCACTACAATGTTGGGGATGCGGAGAAGCACATTATTAAAAAAACTACCTGCGTAAAGCTCAGAATGAGCAACTTTCTAACATGCAGGAAGCCTCTATGGTAAGGGATATCGCAAGGAGCATGCCCAAGATTAATGTTGCATTGGACGATCTTCAGGTGGAATATCAACCCACCATGATTGAATGCGAAGGTATGATTGCTGATCAATCTATTTCTGTTTTATTTTATCTAGGTGCTAGCCTAAGTTACATTAGTCCTAAAGTGGTAGAAAGATGTCAACTACAAAGCAATAAATATAGACATTCATGGTTAGGTCAACTAGCTACTGGGAATAAAAGAAAGCTGTCAGCTAAAATGGAAAACTGCCGTATAATAGTTTCAAGACAACCTATTCGGGTCAATATGAATATACTTCCCCTAGGCTCGTATGATGTATTAATAGGGATGGATTGGTTAGAAGGTCATTGGTCCTTGGTAGATTGCAAAGAAAACTCCATAAGTTATCTTACCGAGTTAGGGCAGTGGAAGGAAATTCAAGGAATTAAGAAAAATGTCAAGTTGCGCCCTATTACAGCTAATCAACTCGGAAAGTGTATAAGAAAAGGGTGCCAGATTTATGCTATTCAGGTAGGGTACAACAATGATACAAATAAAATGACCTCTTTGGAGAATATTCCTATAATCGAGGACTTCTTAGACATATTCCCTGAATCTATTCCAGGATTACCACCAAGGCAAGACATTGATTTTACAATTGAACTAATGCCCGGAGCAGCCCCTCTTTCGAAAACCCTTATCATATGAGTGTTCCGGAATTGAATGAACTTAAAATACAACTATAGGAGTTGTTATATAAATGATACATACACCCAAGTGTGTATTCTTGGGGAGCCACAATGCTATTTGTACGCAAAAAGGACGAAACCCTTCGATTATGCAATGACTACCATCAATTGAATAAGCTGACCATTAAGAAAAAAATACTTGCTACCTCACATCGATGACTTGTTTGACCAAGTGCATGGAGCTAGCGTGTTCTCAAAAATCAATTTAAGGTTCGGATACCAGTGAATCAGAATAAAGGATGAAGACATATTTAAAATCGCATTCGAAACTCGTTATGGACATTACGAGTTCGTGGTATTGCATTTTGGGCTTACCAATGCACCAGTCACGTTCATGAGCCTAATGCACAGTATTTTCCAACCCTATCTAGATAATTTTGTATTGATTTTTATCAACGATATACTAATGTACTCTAATAACCAAGAGGAGCATGAACAACACTTGAGAACGGTACTGCAGATTTTGCGAGAAAACCAGTTGTATGCAAAGTTTAGCAAGTGCGATTTTTACAAGAATCAAATCTAGTACCTAGGCCATGTTATATCAGCAGAGGGGATAACAGTGGATCCATAGAAAATCAAAACTATTATGGAATGGACCACACCAAAAAATGTGGCCGACATAAGATCCTTCTTAGGCTTGGAAGGCTATTACCACCGATTTATTAAGGATTTTTCAAAAATAGCTTTCCCAATGACCTCGCTTTAGAAAAAGGGACAAGCTTTCCACTGGATAGAGGAATCCCAACAAAGTTTTGAGCAGCTAAAACAACTTCTTACAACTGTTCTAGTGCTAAGGGCAGCAGATCCAGAAAAATCCTTTGTAGTATGTACCGATGCAAGCAAAGAAGACGTCGGTGGAGTACTAACTCAGGAAGGGAAGGTCATTGCTTATGAGTCACGAAAATTGAAGGATTATGAATAGCGCTACTCTGCCTATGATTTGGATTTGACCGCGGTAGTGCATGTGCTAAAGATGTGGCGACACTACCTTCTAGGGAAGAAATTTTTGCTGTTAACTGACCATAACAGTTTGATAAATTTATTTAATCAATCTAATTTAAATGTACGCCAGGCCAGATGGACTGCGTTCCTGAGTGAATTTGATTTTGACTTGAAACACATCAAAGGAAAAGAAAATTGAGTAGCTGATGTTTTAAGCAGAAAATTACATTGCATCTACGAAGTACATTTCAGTCAAGCACAATCTCACCTACCAGAGGTTATCTGAGAAGCCTCCCTCAAGGATCCAAAATATGCATTCTTATGGCAGAAAGTTTTGGAAGCCCAAGAAAGAGGGAAGCAATGTGAGTATGCAATTAATTTTGATAAAATGTTAAATTTCAGAAATCGAATTTACATTCCTAACCAGAATTCCGTGAAGCAGATGTTATTAGATGAGTTTCATAGGAAACCTTACGCTGCCCAACCAGGATACCAAAAATTGTATTCTACCATTAATAAGAGTTATTTATAGCTTGGTTTATGAAAATATGTGGTTGAATATTTATCCAAGTGGTTAGAGTGCCAATTGGTGAAAGCAGAACATCAGCATCCTACAGGTATGTTGCAACAGCTACCCATTCTGGAATGGAAATGGGACACCATCACTCTGGATTTTATTACGGGGTTACCTCGTACCAGAAATCAACACGAATCAATCATGGTGGTCATGGACAACCTGAGCAAGACTTCTCATTTCATCCCTGTAAAATCCACCTATAAAATGGTAGAGATTGCAGACATATTTATGAGATAAATCTTCCACCTACACAGGATTCCCCGAGTGGTGATCTCTGATAGGGATGTAAAATTTACATTCGCTTTCTGGAAAACTCTCTTTGCAGGACTGGGTACCCAAATCCATTTTAGTACTGCTTAACATTCGCAGATAGATGGTCAGACAGAGCGAGTAAATCAAGTTTTGGAGGATATGTTGTGCATGTTTGTAATGCAACAACCACAGAAATGGGAGGATTACCTCCACTTGATAGAATTCGCCTACAATAATGGGCATAAGGAATCTTTGGGTATGAGTCCATTTGAATTACTTTACTAGAGAAAGTGTTGGGCACCCACAGACTGGAATAGTCCAAAAAATAAATTAGCCTTGGGCCCCAATATGCTAGCAGAAATGGAGGCTACTGTTAAGAAGGTTCTCTAGAATTTAAAGGCAGCACATGACATGAAAAAAGTGTATGTAGACAAGAAGAAAACTCATAAAGAATTCTAGCTGGGTGATCACGTGTATTTAAAGGTGAAACCCTGGAAGAGTACCTTACAATGGAAAGATTGTGCAAAATTGGCACCACAATATCGTGGGCCTTTCCAAATTTTGGAACGGATTGGGCCCATGGCATATAAAATAGCACTACCAGGCTACATCCGAGTACACAATGTCTTTCATGTGTGCTTGTTAAAAAAGTATATTTATGACCCTCGACATATTATTAACTGGGACAATATTAAGGTAATGATAAATAAAAAGCAATATGATTAAAAGATTGTTGTTTTGGAATGTTCTGACCACATATTGTGAATGTGCAAGTAGAACCTGAGGGAGAATTTTTGGCAGAGCCTTTTCATATCCTCGATCGAAGAGAAACCACCTTGCGGAGGCAAGCCATCATCCAGGTTAAAGTGCAGTGGAAGCACTTTGGCCCGAATGAGGCTACCTGTGAAGAAGAAGAGGCCATGCGAAAACCTTATCTTTCACTATTTACGTAGAGAAAGAACACTAGGGATAGTGTTCCTCTTGAGGGGAGGGAGTTGTAACATACAACGAGACATCATGAGTTTTTTTTTATACCAAGTTTAATTTCATTTATGTTATTTAACTATTTAAACTATTGGGCTTAAGTATCCAGAAAAAATACTTTTAATTATTAATTAAAAGACTCTTGACTAGATTGTTAAAAGAATCAAAGAATTGAGCAAACTTCTGAGAATAGTTACAATTATTCCTTCGCCCTTTTTCCTTAAGAGGAAAAGGGGGTAGAACCCTTAGGGGGGTTGGAAGGAAAAGAGGATTGTGTTGCATTCTTCCTTGAGCTGGCGAACATAACCAATGGGAAAGAAAGTCGAGGTAACAAGCTATGAAGTACGGGACTTGAGGTTGGACAAAGTCCTGATGCCCAAGGTACCTGGCTATTCTTGATTGGCAGAAGTGGAAGGGCTCGAAGGGGGAACATGGACGTAATTTCCAGTTCCAAGGCTAGGTGGAGAGATCTTCTGATTATTCAATATATGCATACTAAAAGATAAATAAGTGATACTAACATGGTAATCAATATCAGTAGAGTAGTTCAAATGTTTACTGTAACTAGAAATAATATAGTAATAGTGAATGACCTGTCTACTGTAAGTAGAAAGCATGGAAATGATTTAGCATATATAATAATCATTCACCAATTTCTAAGTAGAATAGTAAAGAAAATAGATGATGCATGCTTTACTAATGGAGTCTGATATACATATAGAGAACTATACACTGTTAGTTAGCAATCAATGCTGAGCTAATAAACAAAATAGTGCTACAAACAATTGTCGATTTAACCTAGAAACACATAAGTATATGAAAAATAAAGTAGATGTTTATCAATTTTATGCTATAATATAAATAAATAAATGATACGAATTGTAATCATATTCACATAGTAATACATATATTTAAATATCAGACCTCCATCATACACAAGAATCTTTCCTCAAACTGTAGAGAGGAGCTAACTCGGCAAACCCTTCCCCATGCTTTCAGTTAAATCTATGATTTAATTATAGTTTGTTATATACCTAGGGTTTGTTGCCGTGGATGAGTTTGTCTAGAACCCATCCAGAGCTGTGTACCCCAGTTCTTACACCAAAACCATGAATGATAATCATACATATCACAATTATATATATAAAGCATCTAAAAATGAATAACATAACTTGTAAACGGATGTGAAAGTCATCAAATCAAATAACCTTTTGTATCAACCAAATTTCAAAACTCAACGATTGATTATGCCACAACTAGAATTCACATAAATAAAGACCCAAAATTCATTAACAAGTTTGGTATAACTGTATTCCGTCGGAATCAGTCCAGTTCAACAAAACATTTTACAAAAAATTACAAATAAGTTCTGTCATGTGCTTGATGTAGAAAGAGAATTGAGCTATATCAATTCTGGGTGGCTAATACAAGTAGAATTAAACCCAAAACCTTAATTAATACTACAATTAATAATTTAGAGCACATTTTGGCTGAAGCCGCAACATAAAAAATTACAACTCTTGAAACCCCCTATCTCAGAATTGTGATTCTCTGAACCGAGGCACAATAAACGAGTTTCCCCACACACTTGGAAAGAGTAGGAAGGAGTGAAGATTAGCAAAGGAGTCGCCCTCGGCCATGCAAAAAGAAATAAGGGTTTCGAACTAGACTCGGAAGCCATACCTACACAACAAGCAACTATGAGAGAGAGACCACCTCTGTAATAATTCAACAGTGATAACCAATTGTGGAATGAAGTAAGATTACCTGTGTGTGAGATGGGTAACCTTTGAAGTTGCGACCAAACCTGCATGGAACTAGAACAACTCAGCAAGAAAGGAATGAAGAAATAAATGCAAAATACTCAAATGACATTATCAATTACAGAACTGTGGTTACCTTGGAAGGTTAGAGAGATGTTCCTTTCCTCAAGGCCGCCAAAGACTAGTCCATGTTTTCTATTGATGTTCCAACATGCCAATAACCTGAAAACCCTCTCCAGAACTGTCATAACCCACCCTCGGTGGGAGTAGAGGCATTAATAGTATAATGTGAGTGGAATGGGAACGAGGAGGGAACCTGGAGCCTCAGAGGTGGAATGGCCGCAGATGTTCACAGGAATGCCATGAGAAAGCAGAGCGTTGAGACAATGAATCAACAAATGAACCATTCCTTCCACTAAAACAGTTGATAAACCCTCCATCCAGGCTTGAGAAATCAAGGCCATTAATCATCGTCGATCGAATGATTGATAGGCAGCTAAAATAGTCTTAGGATTCTTGCACATAGGGGAGGCGAGAGAATTAACACCATCATAGATGGCGAGGATAAGCATGTATAAACCAGGCAGGAGTACACCTCAGGATCCTTCAACATTAATGGAGGGAAACCTACCCAAGATCGATGCAGGAGCATAAGAACAATGCAGGCAGATGTGGAATGTGCCACGTAGGTTGCCAACGTGATGAACCCGCACAGCTCCAGTTATAACCAGAAACACAAACCAAGTTGATTAACACGACAATCACATGAGTCACGATGTGACAGACCAAACAAAGACACGATATTTAGTATTATAATTATTATGTATTATAGATAAACGATATATAATATATATATATATATATATATATATATATATATATATATATATATATATATCTAGGTAGGATGTTACAATTTCATATCTTTTCCTAGCTTTATATTATGAATGAAACTAAACTTTACAAAATTATAACTTTACAAGTCTAAGGAATACACTTCTGTATTATAGACATATGTAAGGATACTAGAGATGTAATAATGACTTAGACTCTATTAATTTTATATATCTATGAAATGGAAAACTAAATTTTTCTGTCTAGAGTAGTACCGAATCACCAAAACTAGAACAATCATGACTTCGTTAATAGAGAAAGGCCTAGATCAACCTAAAAATATAAATACCTTTCGATTGTAAAAACATAAAAAATTCAGATTCAATATATACCCCGATTCATTAAATACTCGAGATTCAGCATACATTCGAGAATTTTCTTATTCTCTAACAGGTTATCTACTATAATAGAAAAAAGAGAGCAAGAACAGTTAACGCATAGATCGGATACCCTCAAGAGAAATAGATAATATTCCATTATTAAAGTATTCCACCATTCAGAACTCCCATCATAAATCCGCATTCAACCAATAGTCATGGCATTCTAATCTAGGAATATATACATATAAACATTATCGGCGGAATCAATGGAGACCGGCTCCCTACCCGGCTTGTCCACGGCAAGGCCGAGACTAGGTGAGGGTTATCCATATAAATTCATACTAACCTTCAGACCAAACCAAGAAACAGTGTAGCACGGTTGGGCAACGTATGCCATAAAATGATAACTATAAATTATTACAGTTCAAATCCATTCAAATCCATTCAAAATATTACAGTAAGGTTCGTGCAGCCAAGCTGCAAATCATAAAATTGCTACAACGAGATTACATATTGAACATCCCTTTAAAAAAATATGAATTCCAGGTTATGGTGAGGGTTTGGCTGTGCCAAGAGCCAGTAAACCCTCCCACCCTTCAACGTTAACTAAATCTAGTCTTAGGAGTTTAAAAGCTAGTACCCAAATCATGCTGTCGATTTGTGAATTTATACCAACCAGTAATCATAATAGAGAACTTTCGAATTAGTTCTGGTATAGTTCCTTTTCGAAGGCACATTGACTCTGGGAACAGGATCAAACTGTTACCTGTGAAACCCATCAAAACCCATCAGAGGTTAGTCATTTGGATTATCAACCCTACATATAAAGACTTAAAAATTTATGCTACTCTATCTGTATCTGGAAGGAACTGTGCCGTCGATGGAGCCTCACATACTTGATAAGCTAGAAACAAAGTGTCAAACCATAATCTATTAGAAGGAATTGGAGCTTGTATTAACTCAGTAGTATGGAAAACCCGGGTTTCACTACAAAAGGGTATCTCTGTTCGTTCACCGGGCCAAGGAAAGAACCGAAACCATCCACAATGAAAAAGCCTCTAAAATAGTCTGCTATCAATGATATTCAAAGGGAAAAAGAAAGATAATGAAATAGCATAAGTATTTTATCAGCTAGCCAATTTACCTTGTCACCAAAAGTTTGACTATTGGTGGTAGTCCCTCAAACCCTGATCCGTCGGATGGTATCTTATGTCTGAGCTGAGAAGAAAGTAGAACCCCCATAGCCAGTTGCACTCATAGCTCATTGCAAAGCTGCAACCATTCTCTCCATTGACAAAGAGAAATATAATAACAAGGTAAGGTTACAATTGATGAATGAAAAGGGCTGTGTTCAATGCCTGGAGTACCCTGCACAGGCCGAAATCGGCATTAACTTTCACACCCATAGCATTAACTCGAACCCAAGTGACAGGGGGGAGAGTCATCACCACTATCGAGGTAAGGGCAGGTGGAGTTCAACCGAGGCAACATGTAGATAAGTCGTGCAAAGGGATATGTTAATATTTAATCTCAAAACTTTAATAAACTAAAATACACTCATGTTATCAATGATACAGTTAAGTACAATAATCACTGTATTGTATAGAGTAAGGTAGAAGGATTGATTACGAGTTCTTAATGAAGATTTTTATTTTGTAGTATGTGTTATAAATGGTATCAGAGCCCAAATTCGTACACTGAGGCTTCTGGGTTAAATAATACACAGAAAATAAAATAAAAAATTAAGTGCTATCATGCTTAAATTATGCAATAAACAATTGAGTTGGTAAATGTGAACACAGAGACAGAGTCAATAGTCTGTACATAACATGCAGAGGAGCCCGAGCATATTAAACCCACCGTAGGTGCCTTGTGTGGAGGCCAATCCGGATATATGGATATAGCTGGGAGAGGAGTCTCGACAAGCTAATGTTGTGCTGCTAGAAATAGTGCAGTAGCCACGTACAAAAAATGATAAATTTGAGGTCAGATAATGAATGCATGAGGGAGGAGCAAGAAAAGATTCTCAAGAGTTTGTTCGACTGGCAGAATCAGTGAGGGCTAGACCCCAGTATGGAGGATAGAGAAATAACACCAACAACTCACCATGGTGAGGATAATGCTGAATCAGCAGAAGGACATAAGGAGGATGAAGAAGGGCATTCGGATAACATTTCAAACCAAAGGAAAACCAATAAACAAAAGATAGAGTTACATTGTGAGTTTAAGAAAATAAAACCATCACTGTTCGAAGGAGAATCCGAGGAAGCAGCCGAAGCATCGCTAATTGATATGGGGAAATATTTCCATATTTATGAATATATTGACAAGCTCAAGGCACAATTAGTAGTTTATCAGTTACGGGGCAAGGCCACTCTCTGGTGGGAAGAAATCAAAATAGTGAGAAAGATTGATGAAGAACAAGTGACATGGCAAGAATTCCAAAAACATTTTAAGGATAAATACTTGACTGAGAGTTGTTACGATGAAAAAGCGAAGGAGTTCCATGAGTTAAGGTTGGGCACCTTGACTATGGATGAATATGTGAAGCAGTTCACCACCTTGTTATGATATGTTCCATACATGTAGGAGGAAAAAGAAAAAATTCAATGGTTTATCAGTAGTCTGCCTGATTTCATGAAGGAGAAGTTGGAATTTGACTATCCAAGGTTAATGGACGATGTGGTGCAAAAAGCCCATATCTGTTACCAGCAGATGAAACAGAAAAATGAGGCACCAAAAGGAAATTTAGGCAGAAGAATGAGGAATCTACCCCCAAATAGACCATAGAAGTTAGGAAATGGTCAGAATAATCAGCAGAGAACCTTTGGAAAATTTACCAGAAATCCTCCCAAGTTTCCAGCATAAACCGAAAGAAAACAGACAGAGGGAATTAATAAGCCTGTGACTGGACAACCACCTAAACCACCTCTGCAATGTTGGGGTTGTGGAGAATCTCACTATTATAATAATTGCCCACACAAGGCTTGAACTGAACAACTTTACAACATGCAAGAAGCTTCCAGAGTTGGAGATTGTTGGACACCTAATCTTCAATGGGTTAGTGTGGAAGCAGAATGGACAAAAGGAGTCCAAGAGACCTTGGGATGTGAAACCCAATGGTCACAATATGTACTATAAATGTATATAAGTTGTTAATAAAAATTGTACGATCATGTTTTATCTTTCCTATTTTGTGGTTTCCCATGTGTGTTTAACATGGTACCAGAGCTAGGTTCAATTTTTGGCAGTCTTGTAACTCCCTTCTGCTAGTTTCTTGTAGTCTGTACACTGCCCCTTGAGGAGTCAGTCTACTGCCCTCTCCATAGTAGCTGCTGCAAATCTTTAACATTATCTGCAGATGGATGGCAGCTTATGAGGGAGCATTTTTGAAACCTTATGTGTGGTCTCTCAGTCATTGAAGAAAACATAAGGTAATGGCCTCTGAGCACTGATATTTTACATTTTTAGTTGCACCAGACCTGAAAAAAGAAGCTGTCAGCTTGAACAGCAAACACTTAATCCAGCACCTGCTACAGAGAAGAAGGCGCTCTTCCATAGCTACGCTACGGCAGCAACTGGGTAAGCAATCTTCTGGTTGGAGAAGATTACAATCCTGTCTATTATATGGCCTCGTCCCATTTTGGACTCTCTGTTTATCTTTAAAGGCATGCTATCGCCGTTTGTTTTGAAGGTTCTCTTTATTAAATAAGAGAGTTCCTTGTTTTCTTAAGGGTTTCACCTACGTGGGTGGATGGCTTAGTACCCACTAAGACCTCTGAGTTCCTGATAAACCGCTCTATTTAAAATTCCGCCTTTGCACTTAGAAGTGTAACGGGTTATAGTTTTACTGCCTTTGACCTCAGAGTCCAATGGCAACCAAGTCTGCTTCAGGGATTCTGGTCACTGGTTTGGGATTCATATCTAGTGCCTCCACGCAGGAACGAGGAACGAGGCTGTTTTTAAATAATTTCTTGAACGCTACTATCAAAGTCTGAAGTATGTTGAACGCTGCTATACTCTGCTAATATAATGCTTCACCTCTCAGTTTATATATGCAGTACCACTCCCTGATTTATTATATGTGTTTTTTAATACTCTGAGTATTGACTGGAATATTGCGTGTTGGCAAATTTTATGGTGAATACGCTTTAATGGCAACCCAGGAAATATGGTCTGTGGACTGATATTTGAATAGAAGGAGGTGTTCTTATGATCTGTTTGAGTTGGTCATCTTTATAAATTGCTGGTTGTTATATACTGTGGTTGGAACACCAACCTTTGGGCATTATTAAACTGTTGTAAACTACTACTTGAAAAATCAGAAGTACACAAAAATACCTACAGCTGTATGTATGGGACATGTTTGAAAAAAAGTTTCAATGAAAAGTTCATTAAAAAAACAAAAAAAAAACTCAGAAAAGAATTTCTTGTTTACTGTAGCTGCTATTCAATTACCTCAATTTTTGAGCTTGGGTAAAGGCGTATTGTGGGGACTCCTTTATCAGTTCTAAGTTTGTGCTAAAGAAGCACCTCCCACCGTTCTTAATCACTAGACAATTATCCAAAGAGGGTTCACGCTCTCCCATGCACCTGAATTTTGCCTTACAACAGTTGAATCTACTTCTAGAACTCATTCGAGACATATAGACCAAGACTGTAGTGGAGACAAGCATTTCTGGACAGTGCTATATCAGGTTCACTATTCCTTGGAAATCTGTGCTATTATTTCTTTGGTTGTGACTGGTGTATGAACTTCTAAGTTCACTCATTTCACCATATATCTATAACCGAACTTTACTTGCACTATATACAATTGTGAAGTGCTAAATATTGAAGAAAAAATGGTGAACCCGACGTGAGAACTGAACTGAATTGTAGACGACCAGGCATTTGAGGGCTTCGTAGTGCGGTTCCTGACAAGGGCATCTTCTAGAGAATCTCGAGGTGACTCTTCCTCTTCCACATGGACAGGTATGCCAGCAATCACAATCTACTATATAGAGGATGGTGGAGAGAGTCAGTGATAATGAGGCCATGCTTTTTAGGCTTTAAATGTGAATGATGAGATCCAACATATCATTTTGAAGTTTAAATAAATGATGAAGGCCCCAACATCTCAATCTGCCCCTGAACCTGCAAACTCTTGGATGAACGGTTTGGAAAGTTTCCATGCATAATGTTTGCTAGTGAGATTTATCTTACAAAGGCACAGGGAAAGATTTTATAATGGAAGATTTCTAGTCCATATTCATCCTTGCATTTTGGCAAAGATATATTGGTTTGTGTTCTATGTACATTGAAGATGACTTGTGACAAAAGAGTTACTGGGAAGAGAATATATGCCTCCTATATGTTGTATTATGTGATTGGATAGCGTGAATGTACAGTAGTTCATGTGCTATTTATATGCTTCGTGTGTCCTCACTTTTTACATGTTCATTGAAGGTGCTCTTCACATATAGCGTTGAAGGCTATACGGTGAAATCATGTCTTTTGGAGTGGTATAGTATTGTTATTGAATTGTGTTGATGTTTGAGTGCTACGTTGAGCATTTAAAGCCAATGTTGGTTATACATGCACCTTGGAATGATGGGTCTCTAATGTTTAACATGTTTATGAAGATGTATTAGAATTTTGTTGCAAGCATTGTGATTATTTAGGGTACATTTTCACCTCAACTCATACTAAAACAAGCATCTAGTGGTGCATTTCTAAGTGTTGAGAAAAATGGCTAAAATTACTAAAGCATTAGAGTTCATGAAAACTCTTATACATTCTACTGTTGATGAAACATTCCAAATCTGCAAAGGCTCTCTCTCAGAAATTCAAACATGTCTACAATATGCTCAAGAACAGATTGATTTTTTGCAGCTTGAATCTCAATTACAACAAGAAGAATTAAAACAGAGGAGTCATCATTCTGAACTTGTTTCTATTCAGAAGATTGAAACAGACTCCCATAAAGCAGCAGTTGTACATGAAGATGCAGAAACTCAGTCTGCACTTCCCAAGCCCATCATCAGACCTTGGGAACAACTTGTCCACAAAAAGCACAGAACTGGTCTTGGATATGACAAGGACTTGTCCTTTCATATTCCAGACTATGCCAAGACCATTCAGTTTCAGAGTGCTGGATTCATTCATGATAGTTCAGCTGCTCCTCATGACAGTTCACATCCAGCTGTTCCAGATTCTGCCCCTCTTCCACAACAATAACAACAACAACAGATCGTGAAATGCAAACATTGTGATCGAGTTGGCCATTTGAAAGATCACTGTTTTGATCTTCATCCATGTAAGCACTGTCATAAAACCAGTCATTCTTCAAATAGATGCTTCAGAAACAAACGTCCTGTAAGAACAAAGATTCATCTTGGATGGATCGCTTCTTGGCAATGGGCATCAATAGCCAAGAAAATATTCCAAACACATGTTAGAACTTGTTCCAGAGTATTGAACAATCCTATAGTTGAGTTTTCTCCATCATCTCACCTTGTATCTGACGGGCGGGAAATGATGGTCATCTACAAGCTTCAAAGTCACATCAAGCGAGCCTGAGCCACAACCTGCCACACCAGTTTCA
>APFE031540164.1:15239-30813 GCA_000404065.3 Pinus taeda
GATTAAGGGGGGGAATGTTGGACACCTAATCCTCAATGGGTTAGTGTGGAAGCCAAATGGACAAAAGGAGTCCAAGAGACCTTGGGATGTGAAACCCAATGGTCACAATATGTACTATAAATGTATATCAGTTGTTAATAAAAATTGTACGATCATGTTTTATCTTTCCTATTTTGTGGTTGCCCATGTGTGTTTAACAGAGATATAGCAAGGAGTATGCCCAGAATTAATGCCGCTTTCGACGACCATCAGGCAAAATACCAACCCACCATGATCGAGTGTGAAGGTATGATTGCTAATCAACCTGTTTCTGTTTTATTTGATCTAGGTGCTAGTCTGAGTTATATTAGTTGCAAGGTGGTAGAAAAAAGTCAGCTTCCTAGTAGCAAATTTAAGAAATCCTGGTTGGTACAACTAGCCACCAAAGCTAAGAGGAAGGTGTATGCGAAATAAGAAAATTGTCCTATCATAGTTTTAGGGCAACTCATTCATGTTGATCTACATATATTTCCCCTAGGTTCCTACGATGTATTGATAGGAATGGACTGGTTAGAAGGACGTTGGTCCTTATTGGATTGTAAAAAAAATCTGTGGACTACCTTACCGAATTGGGGCAAAGGAAAGAAATTCAAGGAATCAAGAAAATCATGAAGTTATGCCCCATCACTGCTAACCAACTTGGGAAAGCATTAGAAAGTGCTACCAAATTTACGTTGTTCAGGTAGGATACTCTAATGATAGAAACAAGACGACTTCTTTAGAAAACATTCCTATAATCCAAGAATTTGTGGATGTATTTCCAGAAACTATTCCCGGGTTTCCCCCTAGATGTGACATTGATTTTACTATCGAACTCATACCTGGAGCAGCCCCGGTTTCAAAAGCCCCTTACCACATGAGCATCCCTGAGTTTACATAACTCAAAATGCAATTGCAAGAGATTTTAGACAAAGGGTACATTCGTCCCAGTGTATCACCATGGGGAGCCCCTGTGCCGTTTGTTCGAAAGAAGGATGGGAATTTAAGGTTGTGAATTGACTACTGACAGCTAAACAAACTCATCATTAAAAATAGATATCCTCTACCTCGGATTGACGACTTATTTGACCAAGTTCAGGGGGCCAGCGCATTCTCTAAGATTGATCTAAGATCTGATTATCACCAAATCCGTATAAAGGATGAGGAAATTTGTAAGACTGCCTTCCGAACTCGCTACGGTCATTACGAGTTCGTTGTACTGCCTTTTGGCCTTACAAACACCCCAACTACTTTTATGAGCCTGATGCACAACATCTTTCAGCCTTTCCTAGATAGATTTGTGCCGATTTTTATTGATGATATATTAATTTATTCAAAAAAATGAGGAGGAGCGTGAACAACACTTAAGAATAATGTTGTAGATTTTGTAAGACAATAAACTATATGCTAAGTATAGCAAGTGTGATTTTTACAAAGATAAAATTCAGTATTTGGTCATGTTATATCAACTGAGGGTATAGCGGTTGATCTGGAGAAGATCAAAAGAATAATGGAATGGACAACCCCCAAAAATGTTGCAAATATTAGATCCTTTTTGGGCTTGGTGGGTTATTACCGTTGATTCATTAATTTTTTTTCAAATATAACTTTTCCTATGACCTCCTTGTAGAAAAAGGGGTGTGATTTCCATTGGACAACATAATGCCAACAGAATTTTGAGTAGCTGAAGCAGTTGCTCACCACTGCATCAATGTTAAAAGTAGCAGATCCAGAAAAATCATTTGTTGTTTGCACAAATGCAAGTAAGGAAGGAGTTGGTGGAGTATTAACTCAAGAAGGAAAGGTCATATCATATGAATAACATAAATTGAAAGACTATGAACTACGGTACTTTGCTTATGATATAGAGTTAACAATAGTTGTACATGCGCTTAAAATGTGGCGGCACTGCCTTTTAGGAAAGAAATTTCTACTGTTAACTAATCACAATAGTTTAACAATTTTTTTTAATCAGTCAAGTTTGAATGCTCGGCAAGCCTGTTGGACCGCATTTCTAAGCGAATTTGACTTCGATATGAAGCACCTTAAAGGTAAAGAAAACCGAGTGGTTGATGCATTAAGAAGAAAAATGCATTGCGTCTATGAAATACAACTCAGTCAAGCACAATCTAACCTCCATGAAATTATCAAGGAAGCATCCCTCAAAGATCCGAAATATGCTTTTCTATTGCAGCAAGTAGCAGAAGATCAAAAAAAGGGAAAGCAATTTGATTATGATATAACTTCTGAAAAATTGCTAACATTCAAAAAAAAAAATTGTGTTCCAAATCAAAATTCTGTCAAGCAATTATTACTGGATGAATTTCAGAGGAAGCCTTATGCCGCCCATCCTTAATATCATAAAATTTTAATAGCTATCCAGAAAAATTTACTTCTAGCCAAGATTAAGAAAGGATGTTGCAGATTACTTATCCAAGTGTCAGGAGTGTCAGTTAGTAAAGGCGGAGCATCAACATCCCACGGGTCTCTTGCAACTGTTACCCATTCCTAAATGGAAATGGGAGACGATCACTCTAGATTTTATTATAGTACTACCCCGCACTAGAAAGCAACATGATTCAATTATGGTGGTAGTGATTAAGCTGAGTGAAACAAACCATTTCATACCTGTGAAATCCACCTACAAGACAATAGAGATTGCATATATATTCATGAAGGAAATCTTCCGATTACATGGAATACCCCAAGTTGTGATTTCTGAGAGAGATGTAAAATTTACATCTCCATTTTGAAAACCCTTTTCGCGGGGTTGGGTACTCAGAGTCAATTCACTATCGCTTACCATCCGCAAACGGAACGAGTAAACCAAGTCCCTCGAAGATATGTTAAGGATGTTCGTTATGTAGCAACCCCACAAGTGGCAGGATTACCTCCATTTAGTAGAGTTCACGTATAACAATGGCCATCACGAGTCTTTGGGCATGAGCCCTTTTGAGGTAGTTTATGGAAGGAAGTGTCAGGTACCCACAGACTGGAATAAACCGATGAATAAGTTAGCATTGGGTCCAGATATGTTAATGGAAATGGAGGCCAGAGTGAAAACGGTTCGCCAGAACTTAAAGGTTGCGTAAGATAGGCAAAAAGTTTATGCTGATAAAAAGAGGATTCATAAAGAATTCCAGCTAGGGGATCATATATACTTAAAATTTAAACCCCGAAAAAACACTCTATAGTGGAAGGGATGCACCAAACTGGCACCTTAGTATTGTGGACCATTCCAAATCCTGGAACGGCCAGTGGCATATAAATTAGCACTTCTAGGCCACATCCGGGTTTACAATGTCTTCCATGTGTCCTTGCTAAAAAAATATGCATACAACCCTCAACATATAATTAACTGGGAAGATATACAGGTAATAAAAACAAATGAATACGTAATGTCAAAATTGCTATTAGGCGCAATTCTAACTATCAATTATAAATTTGTGCAGGTTGAGCCCGAGGGAGAGTTCCTAACAGAGCCTCTTCGTATTCTAGATTGGAGAGAAACCACCTTACGGAAGAGAACCATCCCCTAAGTTAAAGTGCAATGGAGGCACTTTAGCCTAGAGGAGGCCACTTGGGAAGAAGAGGAGATCATGCTACAGGCCTATTCGACATTATTTTCTTAGAAGAACACCAAGGACGGTGTTCCTCATAAGGGGGGAGAGCTGTAACAATCTTTTGTTGAACCATAATTACTTTTATTTTTAACAAGTTTTATGCAGAACTTAGAAACTTTTAATTTCACTTAACATATTTGTTAAGAAGTTAAGGTTGGAAAAGCCAAGTATCATGACATTTTTTGTTTAAAGAAATTCAATAGTGTTAATTAAATGAAACTGAATACAAAACAATTATAACAACTCCTTGAACAATTACAAACAATTTCCATCCCTTTCCCCAAAAGGGGAAGGGAAAGGAGGAGTAGGGGCTGCGAGAATTTTTCCTTGAGCTGGGCAGAGATACTAGTGTGAAGAGTTTAACTATGTGAAACAATCAAATGGGTGTGCGACTTGAGGTTGGACAGTAGTCCTGATGCCCAAGGCACTTGACTGCTTTTAGTTCAAACTGTTAAGAGCAAGAAGTGCTCTGTGGGGGACTGTGGACGTTATTTCCAAGTCCATGGCTGGGTGGTGAGACCTTCTAGAAAAAATATTAATTGCACAATGTTAAATAATTCAAAAACAGATAAGTACCAAAAGTTATACTTATTGTTGACAGTTGAAATGGTGTATAACTAGGAGTAAATGATTGAGTTTTTCTTCTATCTCTAAGCTAGGTACTGCTGATTATGAGTAAACTCTTGTATATTCTGTTTTATCCATCATAGAAAATGATTGATTTCATATCTTTTCCTAGTTTTATATTATGAATGAAACTAAAATTTACAGAATTATAACTTTACAAATCTAAGGAATACACTGCTGTATTGTAGACAGATGTAAGGATAGTAGAGATGTAATAATGACTTAGACTCTGTTAATTTTATATATCTATGAAATGGAAAACTAAACTTATCTTTCTAGAGTAGTACCGAATCACCAAAACCAGAACAATCACGACTTCCTTAATAGAGAAAGGCCCAGCTCCACTTGAAAGCATAAATACCTTTCGGTTGTAAAAACATAAAAAATTCAGATTCAATATATACCCTGATTCATTAAATACTCGAGATTCAGCATACATTTGAGAATTTTCTTATTCTCTAACAGGTTATCTCCTATAATAAAAAAGAGAGAGAAAGAACTGTTAACGCATAGACTAGATACCCTCAAGAGCAATAGCCAATATTCCATTATTAAAGTATTCCACCATTTAAAACTCTCGACATAAACGCAAATTCATTCAATAATCATGACATTCTAATCTAGGAATATATACATATAAACACTATCTGTGGAATCAATGGAGACTGGCTCCCTACTCGGCTTGTCCACGGCAAGGTTGAGACTTGGCGAGGGTTATCCATATAAATTCATACAAACCTTCAGACCAAACCAAGAAACGTTGTAGCACGGTTGGGCAACGTATGCCATAAAATGATAACTATAAATTATTATAGTTCAAATCCATTCAAAATATTATCATAAGGTTCGTGCAGCCAAGCTGCGAATCAAAAAATTGCTACAACCAGATGACATATTCAACATCCCTTTTAACAAATATGAATTCTGGGTTACGGTGAGGGTTTGGCTATGCCGAGAGCTAGCAAACCCTCCCACCCTTCAACGTTAACTAAATCTAGTCTTAGTAGTTTAAAAGATAGTACTCAAATCATACTGTCGATTTGTGAATTTAGACCAACCTGTAATCACAGTAGAGAACTTTCGAATTAGTTCTGGTATAGTTCCTTTTTGAAGGCACATTGACTTCAGGAACATGATCAAACTGTTAACTGTAAAACCCATCAAAACTCATCAAAACCCATCAAAAGTTAGTCGTCTGGATTATCAACCCTGCATTTAAGCACTTAAAAATCTATGCTACTCTATCTATACCTAGAAAGCACAGTGCCGTCGATGGAGCCTCAAATACGCTCATGTTATCAATGATACAGTGAAGTACAATAATCACTATATTATATCGAATAAGGTAGAAAGATTAATTACAATTTCTTAATGAAGATTTTTTTTTTTGTAGTATGTGTTACATTTTGACACATTTTATTGTATTTTTTGATATGTAATTTAAATTATAAACTTAAATTTAATTTAAAATATTCTACAATTTTTTTTTAATAAATAAAATTATTATAAATTTAAAAAAAATATTAAATAACTAAAAAAATACCAATTCACCAAAATTATATACAATGATAAGGGGAAAAAAGGATTAAACCATGCCAATAAAAACAACTGCAACCCTACGTGAAAAAATAACTTATCATTATATCGACGCGGAGGCCATATGCATGCCAAGAAAGAGGTGAAAATATATTTTTCTTGATCGAAAAGATTGCATTGTGACATTGACATTGACATTCTTATCAATGTGGAGTGATGTGGTCCGAAAACAAAATCGTCGAAGTGGTATCGTCCAAAAAAGTAGGAGAAACTGACGGATTGAACCTGGTCCTAATATGAGATATGCTTGTCCTAATCTCAGATATTTAGATATTTGTTTCGAATTTTCCAATTACTATCGATATCAATAAGAAAACGACATTTAATTGAATAAATGTGGGCTTTATTGGTATCTATCACACAAATTAACTATTAAAAAATATATGATATAAAAAAAATAATAATATAATAATTAAGTATTTAATTGTTAATTATAAATAGGAAATATTAATTAATTTGTAATATTAAATAATAATAATAAATAATTAATTATAAGAGAATAAACAATTATCCATTAAAGTAAATAACTTAAAAGATATTAAATAATATCGAATAATTAAATAGTATTGAATAATTAAATAATATTGAGAATATTATTTTTTGCATTATTATTTAAAAATAATAATACTAACAATAATATGGTTACTAAAAATATTAATAATAAATAATGAATATTATAAACTTCATAATAAACATAGTTTATCATGGTTGATTTTCATATTGAGATATTTTTTCTCATAATGCGACGTTGGACCATGGTTGATCATGGATGACCATAGTATTCATAATGTGACGTTGGACCAAGGGATTGATAAACCCAAGGGATATGAACACTTTGAATGATAAACACAAGGGATTGATAATATAAACCCAAGGGAATAATAAACCCAAGAGATTAATATTAAAAACCCAAGGGATTATAAACCCAAGGAAATAATCTTAAACAAAGGGGATAAATATTATAAACCCAAGGTATATAAAGCCTAATATAAATATTATAAACCTTAAAATAAACATGGTTGACCACAAACGATTTTCATATTAACACAATATTTGTCATAACGAGACATTGGATAATGTTTGTCCATGGTTGATTTTCATATTGAGACAATCTTTGTCACAATGTGACATTAGACCATGATTGACCATGGATGACCATAGTTGACCATGGATCACAATGTGACATTGGACTAAGAGACAATCTTTGTCACAATGTGACCATGGTTGACCATGATTGATTGTAATGTCGAGGCAATCTTTGACACAATGCAACATTGGATGTTAGTTGATCATGGTTGATTTTCATATTGAGACAATCTTTGTCACAATGCGACATTGGACCATGCTTGATTTTTATATTGACACAATCTTTGTCACAATGTGACATTGGATTATGGTTGACCATGATTGATTTTCATATTGAGACAACCTTTGGCACAATGCGGCGTTGGATAATTGTTGGCCATGGTTGACCATGGTTGATTTTCATATTGAGACAATCTTTGTCACAAGATGACGTTGGACCATGGTTGTCACATGCGACGTTGGACCAAGAAACAATCTTTGTTATAATGTGACCATCAACCCTACAATAAACATGGTTGACCATGGTTGATTTTCATATTGAGACAATCTTTCTCACAATGTGACGTTGGACCATGGTCGTCACAATGTGACATTACACCAAGGGATTGATAAACCCAAGGGATTGATAGTATAAACCTAAGGGATTAATTCTAAAACCCCAAGGTATTATAAACCTAAGGGAATAATATTAAACCCAAGGGATTAATATTATAAAACCAAGGTATATAAACCCTAAGATAAATATTATAAACCCAAGGAAATAATAAATCCAAGAGATTTATATTAAAAACCCAAGGGAATAATATTAAACCCAAGGGATAAATATTATAAACCCTAAGATAAATATTATAAAAGTATTGGACCATGGTTTATCATGGTTGATTTTCATATTGAGACAATCTTTATCACAATGCAACATTGGACCATGGTTGACAATGATTGATTTTCATATTGAGAAAATATTATTATTAATCCAAGGTATATAAAACCTAAGATAAATATTATAAACCAAAAAATAAACATGGCTAAGCAGGGTTGACAATGGATGATTTTCATAGTGACACAATCTTTGTCACAATGCGACATTGGACTATGGTTGACTATGATTGATTTTCATACTGAGACAACCTTTGGTGCAACGCGACGTTGGACGTTGGTTGGCCATGGTTGACCATGGTTGATTTTCATATTAATACAATCTTTGTCATAATACAACATTGGACCAACGTTGACCATGGATGACTACAGTTGTCACAATGTGACATTTGACAAAGACATAATCTTTGTCACAATATGCCCATAAACCCCCTAATAAATATGGTTGGCCATGGTTTATTTTCATATTGAGACAATCTTTCTCACAATGCGATGTTGGAACATGGTTAACCATGGATGACCATGGTTGTCACAATGAGACACAACACCAAGGGATTAATAAACCTAAGGGATATGAACACTTTGATTGATAAACCTAAGGGATTAATTCTAAAACCCCAAGGTATTATAAGCCCAAGGGAATAATATTAAACCCAAAGAATTAATATTACAACCCAAGGTATATAAACCCTAATATAAATATTATAAACCCAAGGGAATAATAAACCCAAGGGATTCCCCCGATCGGGGTGAGTCCCGAGGAGGTAGGACATATACGGTTGTTAGGATAACTAAATGTTGGGTACAACCCACCGCAGCCCACACACTCATGGCGATGGGTGTGGTGGCCTCCTGCATGATAATGTACAGAGGGGCATGGAGAAGTGGCAGCCAATGCAGGGTAGTGATGGAGGTGGGAAGGATAGGACAGGAGGATGGATGGGACAAAGAAGGGATTATTAAGGAATGAAGGGTTATGGGGAGAGCATAGCTATGGAGGAGAGATGAAGAAATGACGAGGAATATCAAACGAGAGACCTGCGACGACATCTTCAAAGTGGAACCAGGTATGTTATCTGGCTCAACTCGTCTATTGCAATGTTGTTTGTGAGTTTCGATGGAGGGGGAAAGAGGGATATGACCAGAGAGGGGTGTCGAGAAATAAGTGGGAGAGACTTGGGCATGCTGGGAAGGAAGGGGACTGGGGTCAAACCTATAAGTGGCAAAGAGAGAGACCATCGGGGACGAGACCATGATGAAACACCCGCAATTAAGTTGGTTTGCCTGATAACTAGTGAGGAAGGAGAGCAGGTAGATAAGAAGGTGTAAGGGAGGGTAATTGGGAGTGGTAGAGAGGAGCGGATGGTTGTAGTGGATATCTGGTTCGAGGGGAGGGCGGTCAGTGCCGAAAGTTTCACTCGAACTGGGCACCGGGCCAGTATCCCCGGGCACAAAGCAGAGAGAGGCAAACACCAAAAAGGCGGAGAGGCTATTGCTTGGTAGGGGAGAGAAGCTAACAATCTTGGTAGAGAGGTGTTGTAGCCTTGGGCAGAGGGTCACTGGCGTAGGGACGAGTGTGCAAGAAAAGTGAGCAGAGGAGAAGCGACAACATTTTGGAAAGTTTGGAACTTACTGTCTGTGATCTAATCCGAAATGTATGTGAAAAGGTTCACATAACAGAAGAAATGGCAAGAACAGCCAATGGAAGAGAACGAGGTAAAAGGGGAAGGAAGCTGCCTCGTATAGCTGACCCGGGCACCTCGGATCCCAGACGTGGAAGAAAGCCAGTAGAAAGGCTTATCAATGAAGCGACAACATCATACAGGGTAGTGACAGATGTAGGCATCCAGAAGATCTTAGAAGATTGGGAGACATAGATAAAAGAGGAGGCATCTTCAAAAGAGGAAATGGAGGCCTAGCGTGAGGTAATCTTGGGCCCAGGGAACATTAGGGGAAGACTCACACAATTCAAACAGACTCTATACTTGTATTGGCTCATGAAGAGCCTCATGGGGAAGGCAATGGAGCAGCTATCAATGGGGATAGCAATGAGCCTCCAGGACATGCCAAACTAAAAGAAAGACCTGCAGGCCATCCAGTTCTAGTTGTGCAAGCAAGACATTCACCTAGATCGTATTCAAAGGCATATCCCTTGTATTATCGAGCTGACAGATGCACTAGGAGACTCAGCTGAAGACCCAGCCCCGGTTGACTCAGCCTCAAAGTATCAAAAGGAATAGTCAGGTTCCTGAATGTTTTTTTGTTATTTAGTGGATATCATTTACTTTTATTAATTTATGCTTATGATAGATAAAAACTCAGACTCTTATCATGATATAGATGTATATATAGCTTGGGTAGATCGCCTTAAACTATATTAGTTTTGGATGGCGTATAATGAGGATAGGTGGCCAAAAGACTTGGTTTTTCACTGGGCAAGTTGAGGCCACCTATATCATCTATGTGGTGTAAAACTTGTCTTTTATAAATAGAAAATAGAAGGTCCTACTAAGCTTTACAAAAAATAAAATAAACCCAAGGGATTAATATTAAAAACCCAAGGGATTATAAACCCAAGGGAATAATATTAAACCCAAGGGATAAATATTATAAATCCAAGGTATATAAACCCTAAGATAAATATTATAAAGGTATTGGACCATGATTGATCATGTTTGATTTTCATATTGAGATAATATTTGTCATAATGTGATGTTGGACCATGGTTGACCATGATTGATTTTCATATTGAGAAAAGCCTATTATAAACCCAAGGTATATAAATCCTAATATAAATATTATAAACCCCAAAATAAACATGGTTGACCACAAATGATTTTCATATTGACACAATCTTTGTCACAATGCTATGTTGGACTATGGTTGATCATGATTGATTTTCATATTGAGACACTTTGGAACAATGCAACGTTGGACAATGGTTGGCCATGGTTGACCACAAATTATTTTCATATTGACACAATCTTTTCCACAATGCTACATTTGAATATGGTTGATCATGATTGATTTTCATATTGAGACAACCTTTGGAGCAATGCGATGTTGGACAATGGTTGGCCATGGTTGACCATGGCTAATTTTCATATTGAGACAACCTTTTCCGCAATACGGTGTTGAACCATGGTTGACCATGATTGAATTTATAAATAATGGCTTACCATGATTGATATTTAAACCCAAGGGAATAATAAACCCTAGGGATTAATATTATAAATCCAAGGGAATAATAAACCCTAGGGATTAATACTAAAAAGCCAAGGGATTATAAACCTAAGGGAATAATACTAAACCCTAGGAATATGAACCCTTAGATTACTAAACCCAAGGGAATAATAAACCTAAGGGATAGCTATTATGAACCTTATAGGGTAAATAAACCCTAAGATAAATATTATAAACCCTAAAATAAATATAGCTAACAATGGTAGATTTCCATATTGAGACAATCCTTGTCACAATGCAAAGTTGGACGACGGTTGACCATGGTTGACCAAGATTGCTTTTCATACTGAGACAATCTTGTCACACTGCGACATTGAACCACAGTTGACCATGGTTGATTTTCATATTAAGACAATATTTTTCATAATGCGGCATTCAATCATGCTTGACCATGGTTGGCTATGACTTACCATGGTTGACCATGATTGATATTATAAACCCAAGGGATTGATATTATATACCCAAGGTATTAATACAAAAACCCAAAGGGATTATGAACCCAAGGGAATAATATTAAACTCAATGGAATAATATTTTAAGCACAATGTATATATACCCTAAGATAAATATTCTAAACACTAAAATAGACATGGTTGACCAAGGTTGATTTCCATATTGAGACAATCCTTGTTACAATGTGACGTTGGACCATGGTTAACCATGCTTGATTTTCATATCAAGATAATATTTATCATAGTGCGACATTCAACCATGGTTGACCATGATTATCATATTGAAACAATCTTTGTCATAATGCGACATTGGACCATGGTTGAGACAATGATTGATTTTCCTATTGAGACAATCTTTGTGACAATGTGACGTAAGAGCATGGCTAACCATGATTAACCATTGATAAAATATGGTTGATGATGGGTGACCATGATTGGATTTATAAAACATGGTTGACCATGATCAATATTATAAACCCAAGGGAATAACAAACCCTAGGGATTAATACTAAAAACCCAAGGGATTATAAACCTAAGGGAATAATATTAAACCTTAGAAATATGAACCCTTAGATTAATAAAACCAAGGGTTTGATAGACCCAAGGGATAAAAAATTATAAACCCAAGGTATATAAACATTAAGATAAATACTCTAAACACTAAGAAAAACATGGTTGACCATGATAGACCATGGTGGATTTCCATATTGAGAAAATCCTTGTCACAATGCAATGTTGGACCATAGTTGAATACGATTGATTTTCATATCGAGACAATCTTATCACAATGCGACGTTGGACCACGGTTGACCATGGTTGATTTTCATATTTAGGCAATCATTTTCACAATGTGACATTCAATCATGGTTGACCATGGTTGGCTATGATTAACCATGGTTAAACATGATTGATATTATAAACGCAAGGGAATAATAAACCCAAGGTATTAATACTAAAACCTTGAGGGATTATAAACCCAAGGGATTATAAACCCAAGGGAATAATATTAAACCCATCAAACTAATATTTTAAATGAAACATATATAAACCTTAAGAGATAAATATTATAAACGCTAAAATAAACATGGTTGAGCATGGTTGATTTCCATATTGAGATAATCATTGTCACAATGCGACTTTGGACCATGGTTAACTGTGCTTGATTTTCATATCAAGACAATCTTTGTCACAATGTGACATTCGACCATGGTTGGCCATGATTGTTATATTGAGGCAATCTTTGTCATAATGCGACATTGGACCATGGTTGAGACAATGATTTATTTTCATATTGACACAATCTTTGGTCACAATGTGACATAGGAACATGGATAACGATTATTAAACATAGTTGACCATGCTTGATTTTATACAATCTTGTCACACTTCGACATTGGACCACGGTTGACTAAGGTTGATTTTCATATTGAGACAATATTTTCGTAATGTGACATTCAATCATGGTTGACCATGGTTGGCTATGAATGACCATGGTTGACCATGATTTATATTATAAACCCAAGGGATTGATATTATATACCCAAGGTATTAATACTAAAACCCCAAGGGATTATGAACCGAATGGAATAATATTAAATCCAACAAACTAATATTTTAAGCAAAATGTATATAAGCCCTAAGATAAATATTATAAACACTAAAATAAAGATGGTTGACAATGGTTGATTTCCATATTGAGACAATCCTTGTCACAATGCAACGTTGGACCATGGTTGACCATGGTTAACCATGCTTGATTTTCATATCAAGATAATATTTATCATAATGTGACATTCGACCATGGTTGACCATGATTATCATACTGAAACAATCTTTGTCATAATGCGACATTGGACCATGGTTAATACAATGATTGATTTTCATATTGAGACAATCTTTGTCACAATGTGACGTAAGAGCATGACTAACCATGATTCATAAAATATGGTTGATGATGGGTGACCATGATTGAATTTATAAAACATGGTTGACCATGGTTGACGATGATCAATATTATAAACCCAAGGGAATAATATTAAACCCATCGAACTAATATTTTAAATGCAACATATATAAACCTTAAGATAAATATTATAAATGCTAAAATAAACATGGTTGAGCATGGTTGATTTCCATATTGAGATAATCATTATCACAATGCGATGGTGGACCATGGTTGACCATGGTTAACTATGCTTGATTTTCATATCAAGACAATGTTTGTCACAATGCGACATTTGACCATGGTTGGCCATTATTGTCATATTGAAGCAATATTTGTCATAATGCAACATTGGACCATGGTTGAGACAATGATTTATTTTCATATTGAGACAATCTTTGTCACAATGTGAGATAGGAACATGGCTAACCATGACTAACCATAGTTGACCACGATTGATTTTATAAAATATGGTTGACCATCATTGAATTTATAAAACATGGTGTACCATGGTTGACCACGATCAATATTATAAACCCATGGGAATAATAAACCCTAGGGATTAATACTAAAAACCCAGCAAATTATACACCTATGGGAATAATATTAAACCTTAAGAATATGAACCTTTAGATTAATAAATCCAAGGGATTGATATTATAAACCAAGGGATAAAAATTTATAAAAACATAGTATATAAACACTAAGAATAATATTCTAAACCCTAAAATAAACATGGTTGACCATGGTTGACCATGGTGGATTTCCATATTGAGAAAATACTTGTCACAATGCAACGTTGGACTAGAGTTGACCATGTTGATCATGATTGATTTTCATATTGAGACAATCTTTGTTAACATGTGACATTGGACCATGGTTGATTTTCATATTGAGACAATCATTGTCAAAATGCGACATTCAACCACAGTTGACCATGGTTGACCATGGTTGACCATGATTGATATTATAGACCCAAGGGAATAATAAACCCAAGATATTAAAACTAAAACCCCAAGGGATTATGAACCCAAGGGAATAATACTAAACCCAAGGTACCAATATTATAAACCTAATGTATATGAACCCTAAGATAAATACTAGAAACACTATATTAAACATGGTTGACAATGGTTGATTTTCATATTGAGACAATCCTTGTCACAATGCCACGTTGGACCATGGTTGACCATGCTTAACTGCAGTTGATTTTCATATCAAGACAATCTTTGTCACAATGTGACATTCGACCATGGTTGACCATGATTGACCATGGATGACAAGGTTTGATTTTATAAAACATGTTTCAACATGGTTGACCAAGGTCATGATTGACCATGGTTTAAAATGGTTGACCATGATTATCATATTGAGACAATCTTTGTCATAATGTGACGTTTGACAATAGTTGAGACAATGATTGATTTTCATATTGAGATAATCTTTGTCATAATGTGATGTTGGACACTGGTTGACCATCATTATCTGTGGTTGACCATAACTAATTTTATAAAATATTGTTGACCATGGTTTATTTTCATATCGAGACAATCTTTCTCACAATGAGACGATCAACCATGGTTGACCATTATTGACCATGGTTGACCATGATTGACTAAATATGACTATGAGTGAATAATGTTGACTATCATTAAGTATAGTATACATATAATTGATTAACATTAACCATGGATGACTATTTATACATTGACTATTTATTAGTATTATTATATTAAATCTTATATTCTAAGTTTTGTATAACAAATTTCTAATACAGTAAAACCTAATATTAAAACCCATCTATATATAAAAGTTAGGAATACTTTTTTTTTTTTTTTTTTTTTTTTTTTTATTGGAATGATGTAATTATCCTTTTCATTTTTTAATTATTAAACATCATCCCATACCAAAATTGAATTTTGTAATTGTATTTCATGCCCATAACAAAAATATATAAATATTTTAACATTAAAAATAAAATAAGATTAATAATAATTTTAAAAATATTGTCAACTTGTTATTCATAAGTATTATGTTTAAAATAATTCTAAAAATATAAACTTATAGATAAACACAGTCTTTTTTTCTCGCATAATCCTCTTTTTAAATAA
>APFE031540174.1:0-12162 GCA_000404065.3 Pinus taeda
TAGCTCGGTCAACAGCAGATTAATCCGGCCTTTCAAGAGAGTCAAAGTCAGCCCAAAAAATTTCGATCAACCCAGTCAAAGGAGAGAGAAAACACTTGTAATTTTTGCGGTCAAATCTGAAGTCAACCCTGGTCAAACTGTCCCAATCACCTCAATTCCTATGCCAAAAAATGCGCCCTCCAAAGATCGAAATTATGCCCTCAAAAAACGAAGTCAACGCTGGTCAAAAGAGCCATGGTCAACACTTCTATGTTTTCCTGAAATTCGGCCAGCAAACAATCCCAGAATTTCAGCCCCCTGCCACACGTGCGAAGTAGAAAGAAGTTGCCTCTAAGCTGTAAGAACCAATCAAAAGAGGAGAAAGAGAGATGTGTGATGAGATGAGTGATATCCAAATGAGGAGAGAGGTCACTCCTATTTATACACTTCATTGAGAGTGAGGAAACACATCTATTGGCTTTTGAGCCTATATTTGACTAAGGCCAACCTTGACAATTTGTGCATGAGAGAGAATAAATTCAAAATTCCATTTCTTCTTGTCAAAATGAGATGATCTTTATATCAAAATTGGACCTCTCGAAAAGAGGAATCCAATGCAATAATCATCTCCATCATATGAGTTGTTTGAAGGTGGAATTTGGCCCTAGTTGCCAATTTTAACACGTAATTTCCTAGTTCAACAAGAAGCATAACTCAATAGCAGTGAGTTCAAGTAAGGCAGAGTACAAGGCGGCCAATCTAGCTAGTTATGAATCCATTTGGCTTTGCAAGATACTCACGTGATTGTTTGGTAAGAAGCTTGAGCCAACAATGATCCACTACAATAACCAGAGTTATCTCAAACTATCAAAGAATCCAATGTTTCACGAAAGGTCAAAACACATTGAGATCAAATACCACTTCATCCAGACAGGGCGTTGAAGGGAGCAGTCAAGCTCCAAAATATTTCTAACGAGGAACAATTGGCAGAAATGTTCACCAAGCCCTGTGAAGGGCAAGTTTGTCTGGTTTTGAGACAACTTTGGAGTGGTGGAGAATACCTTCCTCGTTAAAGAGTGTGAGTGTTTGTAGCACAAACAAGTATTTCCATGAGGGTGTCTACTTATTGAAATCATCATTAAATACAACCTATGTTTTTTACAAAATTTCACTTCATTAATTAATTAAGTGAATGCTTTTTATTAATGTGACTAAAGTGGGTCACTTAATGATTTAATTAAAAAAAAACCATTGATCCCATGGCTAGATCTTAACTGTTGAAGACTAGGATTTTGGCTCATGTTAAAGTTGTAAAAGAAAGATAGGGCAAAGGACAAAGACACCAAGCATTTCACATGTCACGTGAGCGAAGAAGAAAATCAAAGATCTTATTTTCAGCCATTGGCAAGAAGTTTTAACAGTAGTTCAGCAAGGAGAAGGCAATCAAACAGTAGCAAGGAGAAAAGCAGTCATACAGCCCAGTGGAGTAGGTTGTACAACCATCAATACAGATTTCGTACAATTGTACAGATTGCAAAGGGACCACATATTTGGTGCAGATATGCCTTGATTTTTGTGCAGAATGAAACTTTTCCAGGTTTGTTGTTCTTTTGTAAATTTATCAGAGACATTTTCCCTATAAGGGGCTCTTGTAAGTTCAGAAGATATTTTGAATGGTGAACTGATCTAGAAGAGCAGAAATAATTGTGCATTGGGTGTGATAAAGTGATTGCTTTTCTCGTTTTTTCTGCATTCATGAGTTAATAATTCTACCAATTAACTAGATCTGATGTGTTTTTTTGGATAGCTGGTTTTAAGATAATCTAGCAATGGATCTAGATGAAGGTTTCTAGACAGAAATGTTTTCTAAAAAATAAATGTAATAGTGCTACAAAATCCCTCACCCCAAAGAGAACTACCAAGGTCATAGTCACCGCTAAGTGATTTCTCAACGAAGGTTGCCAATGAAGCTTCATTTAGTGCCATGAATCAGGAAGGCAGTGGGTGCAGATGACGCTCTCTCGAACAGCACCCACATAAAGTGATTATAAGTGTATCAATATGATAGTATGGATATCACTATTTAGAGCATGATCATTGTATTGAAGGGTTTAAAAATAATCCCATCTTCAAAAATTGCAAAGCAAGAAGGCTCATCACAAGCACAATTATAGCAGTATTTAGAAGATGCAAAAGACACCGGTGAATCAGTTCATGATTCAGAATGGTAGCTACGATACGGATTATCCCTGCATAAATAATGAGATGGATGACAGTGAGCAAACAATTGGTCTTGAGAAATATGCAGTGAGCACAGTGGATTACCAACAACTTATCAAGTTACAAAAAACTCAGGTATGTGTCGATATGCTTGACAATACTGATCTATCTTATGTTTTCTTCTCCATAATTGCATATTCGAATAAAATATCAAGTGAAGAGGATGATGCAAAATGCATACAACAGTCTCTTGATAATATTAAAATTAGTATGGGTTTTTAAAAACTTCAGGTGCTGCACAAAGCAGAAATAGAACCCTTTGAAGATGTGGAGGAAACCGAAGATTTAGTCTATAGCTCAAGATTGTAGCCAATAAGTATCTCGAACCCATCTATCGTATTTTTTTTCTCCATGATTGTAGTTCCAATAGAATACCAAGTTAAGAGGATGAAGCAAACTACATACAACAATCTCTTGATAATATTAAAATTAGCGTGGGTTTTAAAAAGGTCCTGTGGCCTGCCCAAAGCACAAACGGAACCCCTTGAAGATGTGGAGGACACCAAAGATTTAGTCATAGCTCAAGTTTACAGCCAATAAATATCTCAAACCGACACACTTAGAATGAGCCTAATGTGATGAACAGAATATTATGCTTGACTGAGATGCATCCATGACTGTGAATTTTCATAAGCATATTGAAAACAATGTTTCAATTATTAATGACAAGACAGGCCTAAGGGAGCTTCTCTATTAGCCAAGCTGAGGGTCGGGCTCAGGATGGCAACAAGGGGATATCCTGCATTCCCTAGCCCAGACCTGCAATCAGGGGTTTAGACTGAAAATTATCCAACTCCTCGAAATTTTGGATACCTTAATGACATTGAAATGTGTTGAAGAAAAAGGTACCAAGGAGGTGTTTCCTAATGCACTTGCTTTTTTGTCCAGGAAGACACTTTAAAACACCTTTTTAGCATGTGACTTTATGAGTTATATTAAAGTCATGATAAAGTCACTTTACAAAGTACTTTATGTACTTTTAAAAATTGAAGTTACTTTATGTTTTAAAGTTAACTTTATGTGGAGAAAAAGTACATGGTACAAAATATAAAGTGATAAAATGACTAGGAGGCATTAATGAGGGGGACAACATGAAAAGGGGGTCGAGTGAGGGAATGATCTCCACCATTAATCCATAGGGCTGAGATCTAATCTCAGCACTTGATCAAAAAGGGTTAGGGTTTCCTAACTTAATGAAGCTAAAAGGGATAAAAAAGGTTTCGGCTATTCTATTTTTCATGTGCATTTGGAGAAGTCATGAGAAGAGCAACAAAAAGGGGAGAGGAGTATGTTGGGATAGCAAGGTTGCATAGGAGAAAAGTGTACAACAAAAGTCACCATTAATCCGAGTTTTCTGCAGAGGTTCCTGGCAAGCGAGTCTATGAGTTTGAGCTGTGCTGACAGGCCAAAATTCCTGGGTGTTTTGCACTGGTTATTTTATGGAGTGTTGAGAAAGATTCTCAGCGAAAATCCTTGGAGAACACAGACTTGTTTCTAGCTCAACTTTCTGATAAATACACTGTCTGCTGGCCCGAAATTTCAGGAAAGTGATCAGAGATTCTTGCATGCAGGTCGAGGTTGATATAGAGGGTTTTCTGCACCAGATTTGAGGCACACTGTAGAAGAGGATATCTTCGGATCTGAGGTCGAATTCTGAGTAGAAAATTGACAGTGGTTTTGTCAAAAATTTGGAACAGTGAGGCAAATTTCAGATCTAGAGCTGAAGCTGTGTCACAAACATCAGGGAAGCAGGCTTGATATTCAAGGGAGATAAGTACCTTGATGTGTTAAAAGCTCTGTAATTATTTCCTCTCAGATAAACTAATATAGTCCTCTCATTAGTACTGGTTTTCCCAATTGTGGGGTTTTTCTAGGGTCACTGCTGACCAAAATCACTGTAAAAATTGTGTTAAATTCTGTGTGTGTTTGTCTACTTATTTTCTTATCAGCTGGAAAGAAAAATGAAAAGTGTAGAGTAGTCCTGTTGTGTTTCGAAATAATTTGCATTATAAATTTTTATATCAGCTAACACTTGGGTATGTGGGGCATTAAACGCTATGCAAAACACTTGAAACTGGAAAGGGCCACAGATTTAATAATTTCTACATAAATTCAAAATGTGTGACCATTGGTTTCCACGTCAAGAGACAAAATTCAGAAAATCTACAGGTTTTTTATTTAATATGACAATCCTTGATCTTAATAAAGATAACCCGTTGATCAATCTTAGTGGAAAGCAACAGGTCAATACAGTGGTGATAAGCATCCTTTTACCACCCAAGTATGTTGCAGTTTTCGATGGTGTCCTTAACCATGTTCTGAGCGCACAGCAGGCTGTGACCATGTTCAGTTTGGATCAATCATGTGATAGGAAATGCAAAGTTACAGCTTCAGGGGTTGATTTGGATATTTTTCAAAACTACATCTTTCAGAACATGATATTCCTAAATCCTAGCATAGAAATAAAGCCAACATCCATTTCAAGGACATTATTTGAAAAGAAACTGAAGCTTTCAAAAGCTGTGATCTCACTGCCTGACAGGTATGGTTTTGGGCTCATAAAAACATTCAGCTATCAAATCATGCGCATCTTCTCTAAATTTTGTTAATAAAATGGGATTGTATATGGGCTTTACTGCTAATGCTGCCAGAGAACAAAATGCAGCATAAGTCAGAGTATCTCCATCAATCTCAAGGATTTTGAAACCACACCAGATTGTTAACATATGCTTAATGTGGGAGAATTGTATCCAATCGGTAAACAAGATCAGATAGCTATGTCGCATTTCAAAACATATCTTGAGGAAAATATGCAAAAGGAAAGGCTGTCACAGATGATGAGGCTTTGCAAAGTGACCCTCATTTACTCATTTGTGATGAGGCGCACATGATTAAAAGAAAAGAAAAAAATACATGAACGTTGATATAACATAGGTGTTAAAACAAGTGAAGACCCAACAGGTTTCTAAGTCTAATAACTCCAGGCTGCGTTCTGATGAAGATGGAACGAGAGGCGCAAGAACGCGGCGGATGGGGATAGGGTTTACAGTTTCGATTGCAGGTATCTGATTCATCGAACCTCCATTGACAACCTGCATTCTTCAGGCGCCCCTACTCTCCCCTTATACTTTGTCGGCGGGCTCGATTATAATCAAAAGGTTACAGGAATCCTGCCTTGGAACTCATTGTTGACACCTGGTACTTACTGACTTGGGGGTTTCATTACGGCTCTGCATTCTGAACATCCTGCTGATCCGGGGCATATTCTGACACCATTGAGGACCTTGAAGCAGTCGATTACACTGCAGACCCATTAGAAGGGGTTTCGATCTGGCGCACCCCCTTGTCCATTTCTCATGGTATGTACACCCCGGATCATTACAATAATTTGGCTTCTTTTTCTACTAGGGATCTGTCACGTCTTTGCCCTGTGTCTCTACTGGACATACCCTCCACCTGGCCAGCACTTACCTCGCTGCCTCTCCCATCGATGACCCTCGGATCTGCGGTGGATCATCCCTCTTTCCCCCTTTCCGACCCCCTCTCTGCCTCCGATTTGAGGATTTCCCCCTCTGCTCCGCCCCCCAATATTCCAGTTGTCGACATTCTGAATACCGATCCCCCCCTTGGTCATTGCTCTCACATTCCTCCCCTCTCAGATCCGCTGCACTTCCCCGGTGATACCGTTTTTCCCTCTTCACCTGCCCCTATCCCTCCCCCCTCTTCTGGTACCGACCCAACAAGGAAACGAGGTCCGAACAAATCCCCGACTCCCGATCTCAAAAAGAAATACAGATGCTTCAAAACCAAAACAGAGGATATCTTCCTCAGACTTGAGGAGGACATTCAGTGGGGCGAAATTATGGATCATTCAGACAAAGTCCTGGTGGGCCGCATCAGGGGTCGGAAATACTCGGCTTCTCGTTTAAAGGCCTGGGCATCTGAAATGTGGGGATATCATCTGAAGGACAGCCCCTTTGTACAGACTCTAGTCAGAGGTTGGTTTGCTTTAAGGTTCGTTCAGGCCGAACATGCTAACTGGGTTTTGACCTCACAATGGCATTTTGAACATGCTCCAGTCCTCCTTAAGCGCTGGACCCCCATGTTTGACCCCGAAACAGAGCAGATTGGTATTGGGCCTATATGGGTTCAGCTCCCAGGCCTCCCTCTTCAGTATTGGTCCAAAGACATTTTCAGAAGAATCGGGAATGCAATGGGCACCTTCCTAGACTACGATAGATCCTTACTTCAATCTGGTAAGATGTCTTATGCTCGCATCCTTATTAACCTGGACAACAGGGGTGGTCTACAAGAACATATTACTGTTCATTGGCGGGACTCGGCACGCAAACAGATTATTGATTATGAAGGGATCTCGTATAGGTGCCGAAGATGTCACCTTGTCGGTCATCTATACCGGGATTGCCCACTACTACACAAGGATAAGAAGATTGATCGGGAGGAGGCCTCTGCTCCCCCCCCACCGTTTCACACTCGGCCTTTGTCTGAGAAGCCCCAGGAAATGCATAAGTTGGATGCCAATACACAGGAGCCTCCGGGTAACACAGTCGATCATCCTTTCGCTCAGAGTCAGACAACGCGCGCATTGACCCTGCTCAGATGGAGGAGGTAACTATGGTCTCGATTGACTTTTCCCCTCATATTCATCCGGCATCTCCTATTACTGTTGGCTCTTTGTTTCATCAGAGCACTAGCCCGCCATGCTGCTCTCTTGGAAATCTCTCTAGGGCTCCCTCTGAGCGCTCTGCGCCCCTTTCCACTCCCCCCCTTGTTTGCTCCATTCCGGCCCCCTCTCCCACCATATCCCCGAGTCTGCCCTCCGTGTACACCTCCACCATCTCCACCATACTCGCACCATCCCCCCCCCTCCCCTCGCTATGCCCTCAGATCCAGAACTAAAGATTGTGGTTACGATGCTATTGGTCTAGATACCGTTTTTGCCCCCGTCCCCCATAAGCAATCTCGGGGTCGACCTTCACGTATCTCCAAAGCCAGACTTACAGCTGATGCCGATATTGCCATTGGGCGACAGCAAACAATTACCCGGGCCCTTAGAGCGAAGAATGGCCCTGCCCCCCATCCATCATGAAAGTACTCTCTTTCAACTGCAGGGGCTTTGCTAGTTCCCCAAAAAAACTAGCTCTCAGGAGATTGCTCTCTACATCTCAGATTGACATTATATTTCTTCAAGAGACCCTCTGTCCCGCCGACACCCTTGTCTAGTCTCTCAACTCCTGGATGCCTAACTAGACTTTTCATGCCATAGACGCATCAGGGAGATCGGGTGGATTAGCTATTGGAATCCACAACAGAGTTGTCATGATCCGTAACAGTTGGGGCGGCAGAGGTTTCATCGGCCTGGACGTTTATATTCTCTCCATGAATATGGACCTTCGTGTCATCAACGTTTATGGCCCATGTTCAAACAGGACTACTTTTTGGAGCGCGCTTTTGGAATCTGATTTATTGAAGGAGGACAATATTATTCTCGGTGGCGACTTAAATTTCACCTTGGGTTTCTGCGAATCGTGGGGGCACTCTGCCCAGGTAGACACTTTCTCGGATACCATTTCCAACCTGTTGGAGGCGCACCATTGGGTAGACACGCCCACTGCCACGTTACAGCACACTTGGTCCAACAATCGAAGTGGTGCACAGAGCTTGACCAGAAGATTAGATAGGTTTCTGCTCAAGGAACCACTATACAACAGACTTCTGCGCATAAGGCAATGGGTCGGCTCCGGGGGCATCTCCGATCATCGCCCTATATTTTTGGAGACGGTTGACATCTACAACAAGATAAAGAGCCCTTTTAAATTTAATTCTTCATGGTTAAAAGACCCCGCCTACATTCAATTGGTATCTGATTATTGGCAGAACAATCCCATCAGGGAACATGAAGAACATACTGCTGGTTTCGTTAGAAAACTCTCCGAACTAAAGCGAATATCCAAGCATTGGGCTCACCAGAAGCGCATTCGCGATGACCATACTTTGATGGAGGCAGAGAGGATCATTGCCACATTCGAGGACTCCACTGAAGGTATCTTCCCCAACGTGGGAAGCAAAGAACAGTATTACTCCCTCGTTGCCAAGCGATCCCAGATTCTGAAGGATAGAGAAGCAAGCTGGCGGCTGCGCAGTAGGGCTATATGGCTCACCGAGGGGGACGACAACACCAGCGTCTACCATAAATTTGCCAATGGTCGCAAAACCATCAATACTATATGGGAATTAAGGGATGAATAGAATCAGCTAATTTCATCTCAGCGCAACTTAGCCAAATTAGCTGTCAATCATTTCAAGGGTATCTATTCAGCTCCTAGAGAGGCCAATATCCTAGAGATTATGAGAGTGGCTGAAAACTTTCCCAGATTTGTTCTACAAGAAGAAACAGAGGACCTCACCAAAGAAGTGACCATGGATGAACTCAAAGCCACCATTAAATGGTTTAAGAAAGATCGCAGCCCTGGCCCTGATGGTTGGACCATCGAATTTTACATTGCTTTCCTTGATATTCTGGGCAATGATCTCCTCCGCATTATTGAGCACTGCAGAAGACATGGCAGAATTTCATCCGCTATTAAATCCACTTTCATTGCCCTTATTCCGAAAGCCAATCATCCAACCACTTTCGATGACTTCCACCCCATATCCCTCTGCAACTGCCTTTATAAAATTATTGCCAAGATAATTGCCAATCGTCTCAAGCCTATTTTATCTCGCCACATATCCCCTGAACAATTCGCTTTCCTCAATCACAAGCAGATACATGAGGCCATTGCTACAGCCCAAGAGCTCTTACATTCTCTTCATATCAAAAAACAAAAGGGCCTAATATTAAAGGTTGACCTTTCAAAAGCTTTCGATAGAGCCAACTGGCTCTACCTCAGACTGCTTCTGACACACCTTGGCTTTCCCTATATCTTTATTAAATGGGTTATGAGTTGCATTACTGACGTAGCTTACAGTGTCCTCCTCAATGGAGAGGCCACATCTTTCTTTACCTCTGCTAGAGGGCTTCGGCAAGGCTGCCCCTTATCTCCGCTTCTATTCCTTCTCATCATGGAAGGCTTGAGTAGACTCATCACATCCGCCCGGGATAGGAACCAGATCACTGGCATCAATGTCTCTGAATTTTTTTATCTAACTCACCTTTTATTTGTTGATGACATACTTATTTTTCTTAATGGATGCTTAGGTGACACTGCTTCTCTCCAGAATATATTTGCACTCTTCCAGCAGGCTACAGGTATGTAGATAAACAAAAGCAAATCAACCATCTCGCCTGTCGGATGCTCCCAACAAGAATTTGTATATGCATCTCGTCGGTTCCCCTTCACCACATTATCACTAGCTGACGGCATCAAATATCTGGGGTACAGACTTAAACCCCTGGGCTACCGGATCGCAGATTGGACTTGGTTAATAGCAAAGGTGGAGAAAAGATTATTCGTTTGGTATCACAGATATCTCTCAAGAGCTGGTCGATTGACTCTCATAAAGGCAATTATCGAAGCCACTCCAGTATACTGGATGACCTTGGCTTGGATACCACGCGGCATCCTGAACAGATTACAAAATATATGTGCCAGATTTTTATGGAAAGGTCATCATATAGGAAAAGCAATTTGCCTGGGTAAAATGGGTCACCATTGCTAGGCCTAAACATTGGGGCGGATGGGGCATTAAGAATCTCGACCTCTTTGCAAAGGCTCTGGCAGCCAACTCGGTTGGAACCTCCTGACCACTGACAGTCTATGGTCTTGTGTTGCTCAGAGCAAATACATACAACCAATGCATCTCATGGATTGGTTCCGGGCCCCGGCAACAACACAATCCTGGACACAATATATCAAACATTTGGAAAGTTGTCCTTCAATCTTTACCTCTACTGCGGGAAGGCATCACCTGGTGAATCAGAAATGGAAATAGTGTAAGGATTGGGGTGGATCCATGGGTGGGGTACGGCATTTTGCACAGGTTATCCGAAGACTTGATCGCGCACTTACATAACAGAGGCATCACGCATATGAATCAAATTGGGGACAGTGCGAACTCCACCTTTCTGCAACAGGCTTGGGCAACCCATCGCGTACTGGAGATACCCGCACAGTGGCAAAATGAATGGCAAGCTTACTCTGACGCTCTCACGCAGGCGCACGTCAGACTCACAGAAGGCCCTGATGAAATTATTTGGGCAATTGCAAACCATGGATTATACTCCCCCGGGCTGGGATATTTAAAACTTATGGATGCATTTAAGCCCCCGACTATTCTTCCCATCTGGAGGGACCTCTGGAAGCTGGACGCTGCCCCGCGCACCAGGCTCTTAATGTGGAATATCTTGTTCGATAAAATCCCCACAGGAACCAATCTCAACAAGCGCTCATTCCATGGTCCGTTTAGATGCCATCTATGCTGTTCGGATGAGGAAAGCACCGAACACCTGTTCCTAAACTGTAACGTTACTAAAGACTTCTGGCATAACATATCTTTACACAATCCAACACTCAAAGTCTGGCAGGGGCCGAATATTATGGAGGCGTGAAGCGATTGGAGCCGTCTGCATACAGGCAAATCCATTAATATGCCACTACTTGTCTGCTGGGCGATATGGATCGCTCGGAACCAGGTTATTTTCCAAAAAAAGGCACCCCATTGGCCTGTCATTCAGAGACACACCATCGCTGATTATGAATTACTGCCGGAGGCAAATCCAAAAAATACCATCCGCACAAACAGGCCTTTAAATCTGGACAAAACAAAGCCTTGGGCATTCTTCGACAGCTCTGCTCAAGATACAGGATGCGGAGGAGGAGCGCTGTTATATCTCAGTGATGACCATTATTACAAACTACAGATCAAGCTGGGCAGAGGCACCAATAATTTTGCTGAGTTAAGCACAGCAAAACATATCATTCATTTTGTGATTCAAAAACAGTGCAGCCACCTTCAATTATATGGGGATTCACAAATTCTTTGCAACTGGCTGAACAATACATCAAACTGTCATGCTTTCTCTCTGAGACATATCCTTGAAGAGACAAAAAGACTGATCTCAACATTCGAATCCTTCAAATGCAGCCACATATACAGGGAACAAAACACCGAGGCGGACCAGCTATCTAAAGAAGCAGTACTAAATCAAAGTGACGACTGGCTAATACAAGAGGTAATTGGTAGTACCTTTTATCAGCGCTATCACAGACCTTATCATGACTTTCAATAGGATTGGGTCTCCGACCCACATAAAATCTTGCTCCTATCCTGCAGTTTATTGATTATGATAGCAAATGATGAATCATCTACAGTTGTATCAGCTTTTGTAATGCTCTCAGCGTAGAGCCAGAATGTGATGAGATATTTTTTTCTGTTTCTACTAGTTCTGGGCATGTACAGCCTCTGTCACTAGTATTCCATGTGTGGAGTTATGAATATGGAGGCTCCTTCAGGGTGGTCTCTGAACACTATATGAATGCTACAGCATATGCAAAATGTAATTTCTACAAATTAATTGAAATTACGACTTTTTCCTTATGGTAAAAAAAGTGAAGACCCAACATAGAAATGCATTGACATGTTCTCCTTTACAAAATAATTTGATGCAATGCTATTGTATGGTAGACTTTGTAAGAGAACAATTTCTGAAAAAATAACTTCAGAAACTGTTTTTTAAAATTCAACGGAAACTGGGAAGCATGCTAATTCAACTGCAGATGATGTGAAAATAATGATTCAGAAATCGCACATGAACAGTTAAAAAGTTTTGTACAACATATGGGCATGAATGTGATGAAGGATGGGCTTTTCCAAACAATGTACATATAATATATGTAAAACTTTCTCTATTACAGTGGCAGATATACATCAGATTCTTAG
>APFE031540177.1:9813-24865 GCA_000404065.3 Pinus taeda
ACGAAGAGGTTTCATTGGACCATCCCGATGCCCAAATTGCTCTCTGCATTCAGAGAACATTTTGCATCTGATGGAAACATGCCCCCTTGCAATTCAACTCTGGAATCAAATTGACAGATGCACTCAAAGATTAGGAAATCGTCAAGGGGACATAGCAAATATTCTAAGAACTTGGCCCAAGACGCCATATCAAAGTCCACTGTTGAACGCTATGTGGACACTCATCCCAGGTTTTCTTTATTGGACCCTCTGGAAGGAGAGGAACAACAGAGTCTTCAACAACAGGAAACGCCCTCCAGACATTCTTTGGCTTCTACTCAAGCAAAGCCTTCAAGAGACTCTGGCGCTCAGGATTTGGCAGGAAACGGATTGGCCCTCGTCCCCCCAAGAGCTAACCATATGGAAGTCTTGGGATCTTCATGTTTCCTATGCTCCCTCTGCTCCCACTCGGCTTCATAACAAGCTTGTCTCCCCTTTGCATTGGTCCCCCCCAGCCTCCGCTTCTTTCAAGTTGAATTTCGACGGTGCAGCCAAGGGGAATCCGGGACCCGCGGGATATGGAGGAGTAATTCGAACTGATAGAGGGATCATCCAACACGTCTTCTTTGGCTCGATTGGAAACGACACCAATAATGTTGCAGAATTGGAAGGTCTATGGAAAGGTCTATGTATAGCTGATCAACAGGGGTTCTATCCGCTGGTAGCAGAGGGAGACTCCCAGATCCTTATTAATGCAGCTATCCGAATTCAAGCAGGAACACCAGCAACCAAAGTTGCCTCTAGCTGGAGATTGCTTAGCATACTAGAAACACTGGAGGCAAGGCTCAGACGCCCCAATAGTATCATCTTTCAGCATGTCAAACGATCCGCCAATAAGGTAGCCGATCGTTTAGCCAATCAAGGAGTAGATCTGAATAGTCACCCCTACTCAGGTAATCTCAATGACACTACAGACATTCAACTACAACAAGATTGCCTCTCTCTGGCAAATCAGGATCTCCAACTCCCGGCTGCGGGTGTTAATTAGCGCATTGAATGAGGAGGCGGCCTTATTAAATGACAAGTGGCCGCCCGCTCCAGCCATATGGACCGAAGCCTCGAGAAGCCATTACCTCGGTCCGGCCAACAGCTATGCGAGCATTAATGGTGGGGGGAGAACAACTGGTTGTAGAGGTATATTGGTCGTTTGCCTGAGTTCGACGATGAGCGGGGTTCAGTTGGAAGGTGCGCGAAGCTCTGTCTGTAGGAAGCTCTGTATGGTCTCATCTATGAGTGGTGCGTTCGGCTCTTGGATGACTGCACCGCGGGTGCATGAGCCCAAGCACAGACCTCGGCCCTCGGCTCTGGAGGCCCTGGTTTTAAGCCTAGATTTTCAGAGAATTCGTGGCTCTGTGTTATGGTTAGGCGCATGGTATGTCATTCTGTCCTTTATCAGCACTGTTTCTGAGCGCCTTCGACCTCCAGAAGCTCTGAGTGTCGCGACGTCTCAGTTCCTCTATGTCCCTGTTCGAGATTTGGTCCTTTGGCGCCTTGGTCATTCCTGGTTCTGGTCAGTTCAGCTCTCTGGGAGCAGTTCACCTTGCGCAGCTCCTGAAAAGGCTCGGCTCTCGACCTGTGTGGTAAGCATTGCTATTAGTATTCGCGTTCCATTACCTGTTTCGCATTTGTTGTGTAAGCTGTTGCACGGGTTTAGAATCCTCGGTGGCGCAAAGCATTCGCGGCCTTTGGGTAGAATTGGTTCTTTGTTGGTTACAGGATGCCGCGTGAGAGGCAACGTGGCGCTTGCAGGCGGGGAGGCTCAAGAGGTGGTGCCAGAGGGCGGGCTTCATCGCCACGCTCCTCGGCATCCTTCGACTCCCTGACGGAGGAAATTAGCTCACCAGGAGCTCGAAGAGGGCGCGGAAGAGGCAGAGGACGGGGAAGAGCCGCGGTGTGTCCGTTTGGTGGGCACCCATCAACCCGCTTCAGGTTTCCGTGTACGCTGGACAATGCAGTCTATTATGTTTCAGTGCGCATTGAAAAATGCGACCATGTTGATCGACCAGAAGCCCCAGCAGAACCGCGGCCACCCTCGCCTGTTCAAGGTCAGCGATTACAGCCTGCAGAAGCCTCGGGTGCGGTGGCGGGGAATAGAGCTGGACCAAGCGAGCCTGCGAAGGACGACGCACCATACACAGACTCGAGTGCCTCAGACTCCTATGGCTGCACAGTGGTGGAGGAGAAACCAGGCACATATGTCAGTCCAGCGGTGGAGGAGCCACCAAATCCATACACCTAGGCACGTTGCATGGTCGTTCGGGGTGGTACGGATACTCTTTGTTCAGTTTCTGGATGTCGATGTAGTTGCTATAGTTAGTTATGGGAGTCCGTATATGATAGGTGTCGGGTCGCACCACTCAGGTTTTGGTATGTCGATTTTAATGTCTGTGTCTGTAATGTCTATGTCGGTCATGTTTTTGTCTGTAAACTCCTCCCTCGCCTCAGCAGGGAGTGGAAAGTTCAGTTTTTTGGCGGTTCTAGTTTGGGGTCAGCGGACAGTTTCACAGTCCCTCTTTTTCTCCGGCTCAGTCTCAGTCTCAGAATGTCAACCTGCTCAAGTAGCCAAATCATGATGGCGGATGTAACTCTCTATATAATCTTTTTGTAATATAATAGAATTAGTATGATTTACATAAAAAATAAAGTATTATATTTTATCTAGTTAAGAATTATCATGGGAAATAAAGTATTCTATATCAATAAATCAATGTATTATATTTTATTTAGTTAAGAATTATCACGAGGTATCATACGTTAATTAGTTAAAATATTGAGGTCTTAGTTTTAAGAGGGAATCGATTTTTCTTTTTAAATCCCTATCTCTAAAAATCCTTATCACTTAATTCATATAAATTTCATGTCTTAGAAATAAATGTGTAATTTCATGTCTAAACACCCTCATCACGTAATTTATATAAGTTTATAATTTCATGTGGCATTTAAGTATTGTAATTTTTTGTATTTAAATTTTCTTATTACGATGTTGTACTTTCATGACATTAGGCTTTGAAATGAAAAATGTTTTATTGATCTAAATATTTGAATTCCCTCCCTCTTGAACTTCTTAAATTATGAATGTAAATTTACGTTTTATGATATTTTAGTGGGTAGACACGGTGATATATTAAAGATGGAGACATAGTTATGGACTAGTTTCATAGTTTTAATGGGCTTTCGATTTAAGTTTTGGATTCAAGTCTGGGATGGATAGTAATTTGTAAATTACAAAAGAAAGTCATTTTATAAATTTAAGTAATATTTAAATTGAAATATAGTTAAAAAATTAATCAAAAGTGTATTTGAAGTTTGATTTTAATTGTGTTATGTCAAGTTATTGGTGTTAAATATATGAGATTTAAGATATGTAAATTAGTTGAGGAGTTGATGATGGGTTAATTATAAAAGTTAAAATTATCTTAAGAGACATCTAGACTTAATATAACTTTACATGATCTTGATCACAATATAATGCATTCTATAAATGTACAAAACATTTTTCCATGCAATATTAAAATTAATTCACATTTAAATTATAACCTAACTAAAAAGTAAAAACAAAAAACTCAATATTCCAAGTGTGCTTTGATGCTTTTCTTTTTTTCATGTTTATGTCTAATACAACATCATTTATAATTGTTTTTCTTTTGGCTTGCACTGCTTCGATAGTGACATCACATCGAGAGAGACATTCACAGTGGACAACTGGAAAGACGTGGACTCTACGTTAATAATATTCTTGATATTTAATTGTTGGGAATTAAATTAAGTCTAAGTGGGGTCCAAGGTTAGAATTAGATGGGTAAAATGCATGTCACAACCTAGTTTGCCCATTAAATACACTTAATAATTTGAAATTATCATTTTTGGTTATGTGTGTTGAAGTTTAGGAAATGTATTTTTGATGATTTTTATTTGTTTGTTTTGTTATTAACATCTTATCTGTTGAAGGGCAAGTTCCATCTCAGCTAGCGACCTATCACAGTGTTGTCGTGTGAATTCAAAGTAGCTAACATTACACCAAAACTAAATGAAGATTACCAAAACAAAATTTAGGAGCAAGTTAGTAATGCAACACATTAATGGATGAAAGTTGAAATTTCTTCATTTATTTTGCATTTGTTGCCTAATTTGTCCCCCTATGGCCCACTAGAATGAAGTCAAGCCATAGAAAGGCTCATTAGTGCCCAATAGATTGAGAGATGGGAATTAACCCAAAAGGAGAAAGCAAACCCACGTACACCATGGCTAACAAAAGTGAAGATCCCGGAGTTGCTAAATGTGAAGGTACAAAATATTGATGAAGATTTTTTCCAAGAGGTGAACTGTGAGCCCTTGGGAATTTTCATAAACCCTACATGTTGTGGGACACCATCACTTGTTGTGTGGGAGTGGGGAGCATGGTGATGGTGGCTCATTTCCTTTAGGAGCTCGAGGATGGAATGGTAGTTCTCCAACTATTGGTGTAGAACTGAACCTGGTTGTCCCAACCATGAAGTGCAATAGGTGATCAATATTCTACATGACTAGGTGAATGGACATTGTGTAGAAGTTCTCAACACCTAAACTAATAGAAGGTGTGTGCACAATGCAAGGGCCATTTGAACCCTTGACATTGGAAAGGTGTTGGGTAATTTGACCCTTTACTCTTCTAACCTTCATGGGTGCTACCAAATGTAAAATGGGCTCAACAGATGCTGAATATGTGTGGGGTAGAAGTGTAGAGAGAGGAACCATCTTATCTAGGATAGGCAGCGACATGTGTTTGGCAATAAACGTTACATAAGAAGTGGGGTGGTAGCGGGAGCAAGAGGACATAGTGGGTCAGTCCCTTGGGTGATGGGCCAAATGTGGTGGGAGTTATGGAGAAGAGGCTATTGGATTCCATTTTTGTAAGTAACCTTTGTTCATCATGGGTATATATATTGGTTACCATTGTTCGTTATATGTAATGAGTACATTGGTTCCTGAAAATTCACATTTTCTTATCTTCTTTCATTTTGTATACCACTAATCCCTTCTTCATTCAAACCTAGTAGAGCAGAAAGGAACGTTGCTAGAAAGCAAGGCATAGAGGGCCATCGATTGTTGAGTTGAGTTAAGTTCCACTGCACGTTGTTGGTTTGTCATTACTTTTGTTACTATGCTTCTTTATTTTGTTGATGTTTTCGCTATGTCAATGGCTATTTCACTGTTTATGTTCTTGCTTATATGTTTTTTAGAATTTGGATTTTCTGTTTGAATTTGATATTGGTGTATTTTTATTGTTTATATTTGCTATCTTATGGGAGATGAAGTGGTAGTTTCACTGATTAAACCCTATAGCGATGGTTGATGTTCATTCCACATGATGTGTAGGGGGTAAAAGAGGTATGAATTATTACTTTTGAATTTTATTTTAATAAAAAATTACATTTATATGTTTGTTTCAATTCATTTCTTTAATATTTTTTTATACATATGCAAATCTAGAAAGATTGTACATTATCTCTGGTGAAGATGTTGGATTGTGTAAAGGAGAAAAAAACTAGTGAGTCATTAAAGGTACTTTTCCTATATTTCACACTTGGCTTGATACAGAGTCATAGAGTGGTGAAAGAAGTTGTATTATGTTTAATTAAAAGGTAGAATACTTATTATGGAAACCAAAATGAAGAAAATAAGTCCAATAGGCTTACTTTATCCGAACTTCTCCTTGAAAGGAATTTCCATTGGCTAGTTATACCATTCTTAACCAAATCCTAGGTTACTTCCCTTCGCTTTTAACCAGTTTTAAATCTCCATTCCATAGGTCTTCATTATTCTCTACACAAATGACTAACCTTTGTCTCTTTATTTTCCACAAATACATTACACTCCATGGAGACGATGAAGATCTTCCCTTCATGGATTGATATTTCCTAGTAGTAATGCTTAGAGTTGGTTTGAAAATAAAATATGGTTTGCAGGTCTATTGATTTTTGTTTTAGTCAATTTCTGGGTAAATAACCATTGAAAAAAGAAAGTATGTATGAAAAGATAAAGATATGGATGGAAGCAGTACTGTCACTTTTTGGTTATCTCATCGTTGTTGTACTAGAAAACTCATACCAACAACATCGAACATCTCCCTAAACAAAACTGATAAAAACTCTATAAGAAAGCAAAAATCTTCTATATCATCATATTAACCTTTCACTCTACAAATTAGTTATTTCCATTGGTCATCTTCCCATCAATTTCCTTCGTCATATCTCACATATAAAAATATTATGGCATGTCCGGGTTAAGGACATTTGATTTCAGGGTTATGGAGATTTTATTGAGTATTACATGCAATTGCAAACCAAATATGTTATGGTCATTTTGTTATTATGATAATTTTGTGAATTTTTTTTAACATAATTGTGTTATTGAAGAACATTTTTATACCGGCCTAATCACTTTATAATCAAATATCTTTGACCTATTAAATCTTTGAAACAATTATAAAAATTTATTAAAATTAAATATATTAAATTCAATTTAAAAATTAAAAATCAATTTTAAAAATTTAAAAAAAAATTTAAATTTTCCTTTTTTCAATTGGTAAACAAGAATGCTTAAAAAGTGACGTCATTTACCAAGGTTTTTTAATATATATAAAAAAAGAAAAAAATTATTTATAAAAATTAAAATTACAAAAAATGATATCACCGAATATCTATACAATTAATTAACACTAAATCAACCAATTAATACTAATAATTAATACCTACATCAAATCAATCAATACTCCATTAAAAAACACCCCAATCCCCAGTACAGATCACTAAAACCAAAACAGTTTCCATGAGTCTAATAAACAGAAAACAAAATGGGAATACGTTCGCTGTGACTTTTGGTTTTAACCTTCACTGTGACTTTTTTTAAACACGTTTTGATAATTAAAAGAATGCTTCGAACCTTATACAAATTAATTATGTGAATTTACTCATAGTTCACATGATTATGACCGTTGAATTATGATTATTTTATTTTTATAATCTTTATGATTTTATTTAAGATTGGTCCAGATAAAAAGTATAATTAATTTATATATTATTTTTTAATAATATTTACTTATATATAATAAAATTTAATTTTACTATATTCTATTAAATAATTGATTTTCTGAAGCTTATTTTATTTATAAGATAGTAATGAATGAACTTTCTATCTGTATTTTTGGACATGGTTTCGAGAATCTTAATCTATTTCTAGCCTTGCCATCACCACTAATGGGGTTGAAGAGTAAGCCATAGATAATTAGTTTCAGCTATTTAGTGGGATTTTTTAATAAATTATTATAAATTTTTGATTATTGGAAATAATTATAAAGATTGTTTTTAAATAAACGAAAAATTGTGGGAATCTTTTAAAATTTATGAGTTTGTATAATAATAAAACTATATTATCAAGATCTTCATATTAGTAGATTTTATCAAAATTACTTACTTAAGAGGGAAAGACATTTGTTAACGAGTAGATTATTAGATAAATGTTAATTTGGATATTTAAATCATATATATTTATTTGTAAATCTATTTCAATTACTTAAAATCTATTTATTATTAAATAATAATGTTTTTTTGTTAATGAAATTTGAGTAAATTTTCACACTTATCAAATAGTTTAAAAATCTTTAACCATTCAAATTCATATATATATAGATATATCACATTATTTTCATACTTAATTAGAAATTATACCAATGAAACCTTTACAAGGTACATACTTGTCTCAACCCTATAAATCTAATTCTAGTTTGGAAGTTATACCAATGAAATCCTTGCAAAGTGCATAATTGACTCACCTTTATCGTACTTTAGCTAGTTAAAACCTCACATTAATCAACTTAAATTTCTCATAATGTATACAAGGGTAATGTAAATATGCTTCCACTTTTATATGGTTTAGAGGTTTTTAACTCTCTAACAATTCAAATTAATCCAAATCTTAGTCAATGAATCAAAAACTTCATATTCTTATTTTATTCAACATTAATTAGGAAAGTTATAAATTCCAAGTCTACCTTAAACTAGGGTTTATGATTATCATGTATCATATGGTCTACAATTAATATATAACAATTTAACCATAAGAAAAGATATAAATCCCAAGGCTACTTTGGGGTTTATGATTACTATGTAGCATACTTTATATGTAGATAGCTTAAATTATAGTTTATGATTATCTAACATATTTTGTACAATTAATGTATAACAATTTAACTATAAAAAAAAGTTATAAATCCAAAGCTACTTTAAATTAAGGTTTATGAATATTATATATCATACTTTATATATAGATTGTTTAAAAGTTTTTAATTCTTTAACCATTTAAATTAATATAAAGTATTTATTACTTACCTTTTATATAAAAATTACTTTTTACATAAAAGACAATTCCTAAACAACCATGTTACATATTACACTAGTTTTATATTTAAGTGATTTGATAAGAATTTATAGTTAAGTGATTTCTATTTAGATTGGTGAATATAATTTGTAAAAGTCAAATAAAATCGATAAAAATAAATATTACAAGTCATAAGACTAGCAATTTAAAATTGAAACCGTCAAAAAAAATTTATTTGATGGGCAAAGGCACCCGTCAAATTTAACCTAACCCGGCTGGTGGGGTCCTTTTGTCTATATGCATTCGTAATCAATTATTCATTTTCATGTTGTGCTTCACGTATGCCACGTCAAGTGGAGAAAGAGATAAACATTCATAATGGACAGCTGGAAATGTCGGTCGAGAGAGGAACATTCATAATGGACAGCTGGAAGGATGTTGACCCCCACGTCACAGCTAGAAAACAACTTCACTCAACGTCTCGGGAGTCGGAGAGCGACTCGTATTGAAATTTGACTGGCCATCCCATTAGTATTTACCAAAACTTAGTAATAACTTTATTATTTAACCTTTATCAGAACCCCTAACTTTTCTAATATGTTAACATGGTTATCTCTCTTTATTATATGGAGAACCTTCATAGAATCAACCAAATAACATATAACATAGAAAATTGTTTTTATTATATTAATGATACTTTATTATATTGATTTTATGATATCAATATTAAGTGGTTCACTTTCAATTATAGCTTTTAAAACCAGCTGGGACTTTTTTTTTAATCTATTTTCTAGAATTTTTTTTGAGAAATGTTAATTTTTAGATGTTTTTATATTATAAATTATTAATTATGAATTATTTTATTAGATATTAAAATTATAATTTCATATTTAATTTATTATTTTTATATCATAATTTAAAGCTTAATAGTATAATTTTTAATAATATTATTATTTCAATTTTTATGTGTTTAAATTATTTGTTTTTAAAAAAATTAAAACAATAATATGATTAATAATTGAAAATATACAATATTTAAAGTATCAAGAAGATTTAAAAATAACAATTTTAAATAAAAAATAAATACAGTTTATTATATAAATACATTTTAAAGTTGATCTAAAAGATTAAGATTAAAATTTATTATAATGGAGATGTTATCAATGATAAACATGTTTTTTTTTTTATTTCATATTTGATTATAAATCTAGATGTTTTCAATGATTACAGTATCTTTTTTTATATTTCATATTATTATTTTTATTTAGTGATATTTACCTTGAGTATTTATATTTATCTTAAAATAATGGAAAAGTAAATTTGTTATTAACTAAATGATAGGATCATTATAGATTATCTTCAATTTGAATCGATGTTAATCTTTTAAAAACAAAGCATTATATTTTTATGAATGTAAAATATTTGGTGATTCCATTAATATTAAACCCTATTATACTTCGAGCATTGTACAATTAATATATTTATCATTCGAAAAGATCCATGTTATTTGTTTTTATTCTTATAATCATTTTTATTATGATTCTGGTTTATTTTATGACAACCAACATTCACATTGCTATGCAACATCTAATGTCATAATATGTAGTATATAGGTTGTTAGATTATAAAGCAATTAGAATTTAATGGCATACATTATACATTGCAATTTTAAATGCCATGTAACAACATGGATATTTCTTGCCCTATTTTATGATCTATGACATCAAATATTTGAAAGTTGGTGTTGTGGTTTTTTTTAGCACCTGTAGCAGACGTGCAGCAGGAGACAGAGAAAGCTTCTTAGAGACAACCTCTGGGTTGATTGACCAATGCCTAGGACATCTTAAGTAGAGGAGTGCATGGAAGATTATATGTGAGGGGTTTTTGCAACATTCCAACTGTCATGTAAATAAAAAGATAATAAAAGGGGCTTGGTTCAATAGCCCTTCATTAAGGCAGACTCAAGCCAACACATGGATCCAAATGTGGGGGGTATATCGGGGAATCGCAAGGAGAAATGTCTTCTTCTAGTGGCCGACACACAACAATGAGACAACTTAATACTGAAATTGTAGTAATGGTGGAGAGGAGGAGAGGAAGGAGGGAAATAGATGCATAGGGTTGTAAACAAACAGAATCCTCAGCAACAATGTTCTAGCAGAAATATGGAAGAGGGAGGAGGTGAAATGATAGAAATAGTGGAGTGCTAATTAAGGTTTCAGGCCAAATATGACATGGGTATCATTGTCTGCCAATAGCATGAGTAAATCTCAGCTAACAAAAGTACTGCAGGTTAATCAAATACACAAGTAAATATGTAATTTCTATAGGTACAATAGGCTAGTGAATAACACAAGTAAGTTTGTAGTATGCATAGGTACTATTCTCTATTTAGCAGCCAAGATAAATCCATGAATCAGAGAGAAACCAACAACTTCATTATACTATTTCAGAGAAGGGAAAACACAAAAGAAATGAGATTTATGAAGAAGAAACATACTGCACATTGATCATGCGTGGAATCACTGGGATAGTTCCATTAATGCTTAGAGGGTCCAAATAACCAGTCCATAACATTCAACACAACATCAGTAAACTCCCCCATGAATAAGCAAATAGAAACAAAGTGGCATCTCAGAATTTAGACCCTGCGGGTGATAAATTCTGAAACCTTCTTTAAGTCTTTCTTCCTCCCATTTATAAGAAGAGGGGGAGCTTGGGTTATAGTTACAAAAAAATATCTTTGGCCTAGTCTCAGCCGTCAGGTGGACTAGCTGTCTTGGCGTCTAAGGGCTCTGCTGCCCAAAATGATTACAATCGGGATTTGATCCCTTTCTTGGAAACCTAAAGAAATTACAGAATAATGAAAAGAGAAGGAAAAGGGAAAGATGATGGAGGAGGTGTCCCTCTGATGTTCCTGTGAAGACCCCTGATCAAGCCACGTCTCAGTTGTGATGTGCTTCTCCTGCTGCTCGACCGATTTTTGTCAATTCTGCCTTAACTGCTTTCGGTGCCGACCCTATATGCACGTCAAAAAGTGCCTTTTTAGGTCCAACCATGCTTAGTTTTGAATGCTCCATCTCCCTTATTAAATGCCACAGTTGCCAACTCACCACACGTTTAAAGTTTTGCAAAACACTATTGGTGCCTTGATATGCTTGGTGATGAGCTTATGGTGTAATATGGAGGATTTTCCCATGCTAGCCCTTATCACTAAAACATTACGAAACATGTGAGTTCCGATCCCCTTTAAGCCCCTTTGCTTCAATCCCTTTCTGTGATTCGCTTCATATGACTAAGGGATATGACCAAGTGGTTAGCCCTTGGGCGCAAAGGCCTTTAGACTCCTGTCTAGGGGCCTTTTTTCTTTGTTACATATTATCCCGCACACCGGTGGTTTGCATTGTGTAGTGCTCACCTTTGATATTTCCCCTTCATTTGTGATTACTAATCCGTGCGATTGAGCCTACCCATCATATTCCATGGAGCCAGCACATTGTCCAGACATGACAGTATATAGAATGCCTCGCATAAAATATCACATCTATTGGGGCGTTCTCGCATATCGCAATTGGAAACCTTAACTGGAGTCACAACCTTTTACCATCGTCGATCTGCGAGATTGATGATGTCATCAATGCCACGTGGCACCTGGAAATGCCCCCATAAGACCCTGAAAATTCTGAATCAGCGTACCATGTGTCCTTTGTACTGCCACATCATCTCTATACCGCCATGTCATCTCTGTACTGCCACATGGAGGAGAGAGAAAAAGGCTCGCCCGTCCCTATTTTTGCATGGATTTCCTTTGTTAATTGTTTTCAGCCCTCCTCGAAAATTTAACACTATATCGTAAAATCACAATATTGCAAGGTTTTTAAAGTGGTAACCCTGTTGTTTGACTGATTCGCTAATTGCGATGTCCTGGACTTGTCGATTGCCGATAAGTTTAGATTGTTGACGTCATTAATGCCATGTGGCACCTCCTGAGTGGTGACACCTATCACCTGGAAATGCCCCCATAGGACCCCTGAAAATGCTAAATCAGCGTGCCACATGTTTTCCATACCGCGACGTGGAGGAGAGAGAAAAAGGCTCACCCGTCCCTATTTTTGCATTGAATTCCTTTGTTTAATGAAATTGGCCTTCCCTGGCGATTTAACACTATATTGACGCTTTTCCATATCGTGGTCCTTTTAACCCCGGTCTTGTTCAGAATCAGCGATCTGTGGGAAATCTAATATGTGGGACCAATCATATTCCGCCATGTGCCCCGCCTTGGAGGAGAGCGAAAGGGGCTGCCCTACCTTGGTTTTTCATTGATTATCTTTATTAATCATTTTTTCACCCTCTCGACACTTTAACACTAAGGCCCAAATTTTAGCGATTTTAGTGTTATCGGCATCGACGATTTTGATATCGGTGTTTGTGTACGCCCTCCTATACTTGCAATCGCCGGTATGTGATATCAGTGCTCCACATCGCGAGCCCCTGATACATTATCTACCGCGGGCCCCCAGACCGTCGATATGCGATTTACGATGCGTTTAGACCCGCCAATAGCTGATTTGTGATATCGGCAATTGGATGATCGCTATTCTAGCTGCCTTCCCCATTGATAATTTAAAAATATCGTGAATTTGTGATTGCAATGAGCTCCTGGACCTCCGATATGCTTTTTTCCTTCACTTTAAGGGCAAAAAAACCCCTGAAATTTAACAGGCCATATCGTATAATCCAGAAATCCATTTTTGGACTTCCATATACCGTTGGAAATCTCTTTCCGAGAACTATGCAATGGAGGGGGTATGATTAAGCTTTGAGATATTTTGGGGCCTAGAAATATGGTTTCAAACTTCATTGCTCTTTTACACTCTTTTCACACCTGAAAACATATTTAGAAGTGAGTGACAACATTGGCTCCAACTGGGGAAAGTGCCTTGCTGGCAAGGTGCTGAGAACTTGCAGACCAGCATCCTTTACCATTGGGCATGGAGTCACAAATATAGTGAATCCTTGTAACTAGAAAATCTCCATGAGCCTTTCCTAATAAATCTAAAATGGAGACATATAAATTCTATCTACTAGAAAGTAAATGCTCAGCTAGTGATCTTATTTATATACATTCCTACTTATGCATAGGGCTCAATTCACCTATGTAAGTTCAAACTTCCAATGGAGTCAAGCCGGCATTAGAGTACTGGACCTTATGCCTTCACACTACTGAAAAATAAAAATTAAAACAAGCATGCACCATGAAAAGTCTTCAAACAAAGAACTTCATACATGCTCTTGAAACAACCTCTGCTACTGGCTTAAGAATATGCTCATGTACTTAGCTACAGGGTCACGAAATTTACAAGGGAAATTTGCAACTGCCTAATTTTCATAAACAATTTGTTGACCAATATCTTCTTGGGCTGGGCAGCCACAATTATTGTCCAGCTCCTCAACTTTAGCTTTTTCAAGAAAAATGTGTTGCTCATCTTTTACTACCCATTTTGCAATGGGCCAACCCTCTTGTAAATATACAACAAACTATTCATTGTCTGAACTGTAAGAGTCATAGATTGGAGAATCTAATGAGAATTCTTGACATGGATCTTTCTGCCATAGGTAGTAGCAGACTCTTCATGGTCCTTCAGCTTTGGGATTTTCTTGAAAAACTTGCTGTTGGGAGCTTTCTCCCCACTTGCTGGTAAACAACTCCTTCTGGATTTTTGTGACCATTTCATCCTCCTCTAAATAATATGAATCATAAATTGGAGGAAGTTCTTGATCTTTCTCTCCAGGTGAAAGATGTGCATCGTGGAGTGGAGCATATTTACTGACCTCCTGGTGGGCCTCCTCATCTTATGTAGCTTCCCATAACTGGGAGCATTGTGGCTCTGCATCACTTGATTCTCTATCAGATTTGTATTCATCAAAGGAAGGGAAAACATCAAATTCGGCTGAATCAGAGCCCTGCGGGTTTATCTGTATCTTGATGATGTTTCCTTCCTCTCTTTATTTCTCATTCGGTTATGCTTCTTGATGTGAGTAGATGTTTTCTTTGAGTGGAGCTCCACAAACATCTTCAGCCGGCTCTTCAACCTCAGGAATGTCTTCATCATTAAAATGCGCGCATAAATCTTCAAATAGAGCATTCGGTGGATATAATTCTTTGTAATAGTGATCGAATGCTATATGAAAACTTCTTAGGGAAGATATGCTACCACGAGGTATTGTTCTGTACCAGACTCTAGCACCCTCCTCTAAAGAATACATGAACAATTTCATTTGTACATCTTCAAGAAAAATACCCTGTTGTTCCATGCATTCATGAAATTATTTAAGGTGTTGGTCAAGCCTTCTAGCTATGCTTCCACTGAATCTAGGGAAATAGGTATCCCATTCATGAAATGAAGGGACATGATTGCGAGAACCAACAATAGAAGAAAAATACAGTGGGGCAAATTTATTGGCTAGGAATGCAGGAATGGCCATCTCGAAAACCTCCCTATATGATTGATTTCAGTTTCAAAAGTAGGGAGATTTTTCAGCTGCAATAGCATCAGAGTGAGTATGAGGCTGCTTGAAAGCGAGGATGATCAAATAGAGATATGGATAGTGGAGTCGCCCGGATGTTTACCATAAAATTGACAGTGGAGTCACCAAG
>APFE031540184.1:6969-21371 GCA_000404065.3 Pinus taeda
AAGAAGTAAGGGCCCTCTGATGCTGGCCTGGCTTGGCTACATGAGCGAAGGAGTACATTTCATATGCCCGTTTGTGTTCGACTGAACCCCCATCTCCTATGGTATGGAAAATGATGATGGAATCATTGGAATAGCCTAATGGAATGAATGTTACTCAATGGATGGAATAATCTTATAGAATTGGGCCCCTAACCACCTCATCCCCTAAGGGACCCTCCACCATTGAGATTCTTCATAATCCCTCTCCTTGACAGTCGAGCCGATGGTGGCCTTATTAGTTGAGCGTGCTTACACACCCTGCCGGTCCTCACCATCAGAATAGTGAGTGACCCCTAAATAATATAGGGCCCTAATATTACACCACTTGGAGACGTGAAACCACCGCAATGTATGTAATACAATGTAGGAATTTCGCTACTGCCACTTCTACTGTCTAGGGCAAGGAGAACTAACTTGAGTTCAACTATCGGTCTCCATCCTGCCACCCCCTGGAAAACTTCCCTTCCCTTAGGTTCATTCGAGCATGCTTTCATTTGGTCCAGCTTCCAGCTCCAGCTATTAGTCTTTCTCCGCTCCTATCCTCCCACAAGCAAGCAGCTCGAGGGTTAGTTGGGTTGGATGGTTAGTTGGGTTAGCTGGGGTAGTTAGCTGTGTGGTAGGTCTGTAAGTCAGATCATTAGTTTGTGATTGGTGGAGTGAGTAGGGTATGATAGCTGTTGTACTTCTCTTTGTATCGGTATTGGCAGAACAACCCAAAGTTTCTACGTTTTCGCGTTCAAAATCTTTGGGATTATGAAGGGGGCAACCGATCTATATTGTAATGCTTTTAAGGCTCTCTGAGATCTTATCCTCTAGTGCATTATTGAAATCCTTGCTCGAGATTAGGATGGGGTTTGATGCTATTCTTATTGCCCACAAGCTGGGAATCCCGAACGAATCCAATGAAAAAGTATCTTAAGTAAAAGACCCCTACCCAAAAGTAGTATTGAAAGTATAAGATCTCTTGGGTCCAGAAGCATCCATAGAAGCACTCCTAGTGGACCTATTCTAAGTAGATCCGGTGTACCCAGTTCCTTATCTAGTTCCTGATGATCGAGACCCAGATGCATTCATTCTTCCATCTCTAAGTGATCCGTTCCATACCCATATCCATACCCAGAGCTAGCAGCCCTTTCTCTAGATCCTACAGTAGCAGGACCAGGTCCTACTGGTGCCATTGCTCACACGCTTTGATGCGTAAGTGGGAGAGCTCACCTTCTCTTATGTGGTAATGGTCCTATAACTTGATCTGAAGCTAGCTTTGTAGGTAGTGTGGTTGGATTAGGTCTTATTGGTAGGTCGATATTGTCCAGTAGGAGGGGAATGATATCCAGCCAGTAGCACAAGTAGCAGATCCATACCTCTAACTAGTATACCCAGGCAAAGCAGAACAAGTTGAACCAGTAGGAGCTTCAAAACGCCTGGTTCTGTTCCCATTTCTTCAGATACATAGAGCCTCGGTCCGGACTCCACAATTCATTAGTGTTTGTGCGAAGCCCCGTTGGCTCCAGCATTAGGGTAACCCCTTCCTCTAATCAGTGCAACAATGAAATAAGCCCCAATAATATCCAGTGAAGCAATGAAAATGGAGGTAAGCTTTGGGTTCTGGCATGGATAAAAAGACCCCACTTTCCTCTCCCACTGGTCGAGCCCTGCCGGCCCTTGATGCTTATTGGGTGGGGGCGGTGGTGAGCGTGCTCTACATCCTCTCTTAGACTGAGAGCCCTGCTGTTTGGGTTTGCTATTGGGTGGCCCTCTCAAATAAGTAACTAAAGGGTGGTCAAGCAAATAAATTACTGCCCCCCGGCCCTTATTATTCCACTACGGCTTCACACCTGTTCCTAACGTCAAGCAAGAAATAAATTTCATTTACTTATTGGGTGGGGGGGATGAAATGAATAAGAACTGAAAGGTCAATAAGATATAGATATCCACTGAAATGATTCACCGTGCCAAGCATGAAATACATAAAAGCAATAGAAATAGATCTTCCATCGCTCACCACCTCACCCCATTAACGCTAGTTCACGAACAAGCAATCTCACCATCACTTTCACTGTTCTGAGCCAGGATCAACCTCTTTTCTTTAGTCAGTAATGCCAGAGACAGAGATGAAGTATACCAAATACTCATTTCTGATATAATGACATTAAGGAGAACCCAGAGAAAAGATTCGTCAGCGAAGTAATCACTATTATACTATGCTAACTCAGGTATGAGTGAAGCCAGCGATCAGCGAGCAATTGCCGATTTTTGAGGGGCGCCTTAACCGAAAGTATGACTCAAAATAGCCCAATCACTTAGTATTTAGGCATTACTTACTCAAAATATGGGGGATTCTCTCTTATAGAAGATTCCACCTTGACATACGATACCCCACAGGCCCTTTTTGAGCATTCTTTTCTATCAAATAGAGAATAGAGCCTTTCATCAAATGCTTTGTCTATGTCTACCTTTACTTATGCCAACCCCCTACGCAACCCATTTCGTGTTTGACCTAGCAGGGTTGGTCCTGACCTTGACGACTCTGGTCCCACCGAATTCGGGATACTAGCTAGGAGAAAGCTTACTTTTTTGACCATTTGACCATTTCTTGGATCTTATTTCCTCTCCCTATTGGTCGAATGTATAAAGACCCTTGTCATTCCATAGGGGATTGACTAGAATGGATTCTATAGGGTTACACATTCTATTGGGTTACATCCAATCTTTGACGAAGGTTTGTAACTGACCTTACTTATGAAGCGAGCAGGCACATTGGCTCTCTCTTTGCGAAGCTAGTTTTTGGGCTTAGAGCCTACCTTAGACTTCGTACTTATATTGGGTTATAATCCTTCCCCAGAAATAAATTGCTACCAAGCTGGGGTTTTTCTCTACACCCTTACACCTCGAGCTACTCATGCTTGCTCAGATAAGAAGGTCCCGGAGGGGCTTGCACTTCCTAGTGCAAGGAAAGAAACTGGCAACAACATACTAACTCTTCTACACATCGAAAGGAGGCTTTGAATTAATTCTAGCAAAGCACTAGTAAGCACCCATTTGTTTATAGACTTCAACAGTTATCGGGATCGAAGGTATCATCCATCGTTGGACCATTTTGACTAGAATATTCTATATCAAAAATCAAAATATATGACTAGAACCGAACCTCCTTGGCTTGGATAGCAGGGTGGTGCCTCGAACCCTAGACTTGCCTTGCTAACAAGAACCCTTACAGTCTGTTTATAAATGTATGATTGGTCAGGGCTTCCACACTAGGGTCGCTGAGAAAGAGCTGCCCTTTCCTACTGCGGCTTCCTGCTGAGCCATAGGAAACGTATTAGATAGACTACTTTCTATCTTTCATTTTCCCAGGGAAATGAAATTATAGTTGTATTTTTCAGGACCTTCTCGGGTCTTTTCTCATATCAAAAAGGCCTCTCCTTCCTCCCTTTTGTTGGTGCCTCTTAATTGGCAATCCCCTATAGGATTGACTATTCTCTAGATTATATAGGTACACGTACAATCCTATTTGAGAATGGTATATGCACAATCCTATTTCACAATGGGTTGTCCCCTTCACCTCGCCTATCTTTTTTGGACCTGACCCTTGACCTTGAGCTGGTTTGGTACTCACCCTACCTAGCTTGATGAAACACCCCTATATGGCTCAGCTTTACACAACCTTCATGATGGCCTATACGGCTCAACATTTTAGCCTTTGTTAGGGCCTAGACGGATCAACATGCCTTCGTTTTGACGTGCTTCATCATTATATATGTGTTTATGCTAGCCTTGAAAGAAGCATGCTCATATTCAACCTATCCTTAGAGCTTTCTTGCCTAAAGAACAAGAAGGCGAATCTGAGGGGGACACACGCTGCACCCCCCCTGGCCCCCCGTACTTACACCGCACACACACACTCAAGTCCGTGAAATTAGACACTTTCAATCTAACATTTGAGCGGAGGTAAATGGCTCAATGGAACATTTGTCCATACAACTTGAGCTATTGCCTTAGGGGAACATGCTCCGGAGTTGAAGGGACCGCTAAAACCCTACTGCTTGAGGCTTTCATGAGCTTTTCTCCTTAGACACTAGCCTTTCTCTTTGTATGCTACTTGACCTGACTAGAAGAGCTCCAGCTAGGAAGAAGCTCACCGAGGATGTGTAAGCAGGCTCGACCATAAGCCCCCCCACCCAATAAGTAAACCCAAACCGACAGGGGCTCGAATGATAAGGAGAGGAAACCTGCTACCTTCAGAGAAATGAGAATTGTGAGGTACTACGAGAGTTGAAGTCAAGCCCTCCTAGCAGCTCTTACCGAGAGGAACTGGCATTTGTTCTTAAGGAAGCTAGCCTTGTTCTATTATGCTAAATAACTCTTTCATCTTCTCAAGCGGCAAAGCCTCAATGCCAGAGTGCCGTTTAGCTTAGTCTGAGGAAGATCAGTCTATGGGACTAACTCTCTTAGTCTGAGGAAAGACCATCTCTCTCTGAGCATGAGATTCTCCAAGCCAGCTATCCCTCTGAAGCTCACTCTCTTAGGCATGAAGTGAAGGAAAGGAGCTCTCTATCTTATCAATGGAACAATCCTAATCTCTGGTCTGAAGAAGGAACACAAACACTAGGTTGATCGATCCATTAAACTCTGAGCTTGAACTAAGGAATGGTTAGAGCTTTAGGAGTTTGAGTTCAAGGCCTAAAAATCCAACCTCTAAGATAAAACACGCTTGATTCCTACTTGAAATCCACAACGAGGAATCTATCGTCGATATACCCAACGTCGATATACCCAAACTAGTCATACAGCCCTCGTTTGATGAAGAATTTGATGTTGTCTGGCCATTAGCGCAATATCACCTTTTTCAATAAAAAGTGTGTTTATCACTAGTTTGTCGAGATCCATTATAGATTGGTCATTTCCAATATGAACTAGATTTTTTGATTAGGGAACCTCATCATTTCTCATACCATTTGAAGTAGGATCAGTTTGATCTTCTCAGTCAGGAGCCTCACTCCTTGCCCTCAGAAGAGCAAGCCCCTCCGGGACCTTTAGGTAGCTCGAAGAAAGAGCTCTTTGGACTCTCTATAGCTCATCAGACTATCTCAGGAAGGGTCCGAATAGAGACAATCTTCATCTGGAAGGATAGGAGCCTCATGCTCAAGGCAAGGACCCCTGATGTTGAGCTGCCCAAACAAACGCTTCAAGTTCCGTAAAGGACAGTACCGCATTCCGATGGGTTAGCCTCCCCCCTTGCGGGGGCCGTCTGGCTCTACCCCTGCCTGTTGGTTTGAACTTCAGGTTCTGGAAAGATTGAGAGGTGTTCTCCGAAGAGAGTTGGTGCTCTCCGAGGGGCCGGACCTTGAGGTGTCCTCCGGAGGCCGGGCACCGTACTGAGAAGCTATCTCTCTATCATCCTTCTCCCCCTCTCTGTTATTGGGGCCCCTCCCCCAATAGAGCAAGCTCCTATCGTCGCTTCCACCTTCTATTACTTCATTTACCATCTTCGTAAGGCCAGGTTCATGTGGGAGAACTTGATAGGCCCCACCCTGAAGGTGAAACTGTTGGGAATTCCTACCTCTATAAAGTCAGCCAAGTAAATAAGCAAGCCATAACTCCATAGATCACTAGGCGAAGTGTTGCTTCTTTGTATAACGTAAAAAACGATTTCATTTCGGTCACTAGCCAGGTATCTAAATGCATAAGGATCAGTTGGCAAGTGAAATCCCGCTAGCATTCGCAAGAAGAAAGTGTGAGTTCGGGCTTTAACTGTAGCAAAGCCCTGTAACGTTACGGAAGGCAGGGAAAAGTGTCTTTTTTCTGGGTTATACCTTACCTGAGCATATCGAGTTCGGAAAGAACTGAATCCACCCCGCCCGGTCAACTTGCTTTGTAACGGACTATCCAATGCTTGTGGGGTCTTTCAATTTCGATATGGATCTCCACCTGGGTCGAGAACTATGAGTGTGAGTGCTGGAGGTAAGGTAAGGGGTAAGGATCACTTACATTGCAAACTAAGTGGTTCCTGATCAATTGGACCTGGAACGGGGTCCGGATCAAACTTATGGTGGTGAGACAACCGGGTCTACGGCGGATGCTTCAAATATGGATTTGGATCTTCCATGGTGGTGAAACTCTCATTTTTTATGCTTCTATCGTCTCTGCTCCTGGTGGCATTTCTTAAACTTAGTCCACTGGTCCCGGCACCTGGATAGGCATCCGTTATCACTACTACCTAGAGCTTCACAGTGATATCTGGGCATGGAACTCAATCTATCGTCTTAAGCCTTACTTGTCTTTTTAGAACTAACAGTGGCCCTCAAGCCAAGTATCTTATCTGCCCTGCCTTACTCCAGATACTTACTGCCTACATGCTCTGCCCTCCCACAGACGGACGCTACATGCCCTCCCTCTCTCTATATGGCCCTCGGCTGGGCCCTTCTTTAATGCTGCGCCAGCTGACCGAAGTGGGATTGATATAATAAGCTTCTATTTCCTGAGGTCAGATGAGAAATATGATCCAACACGCTCCTGCATAATGAACAGGCTCGGTATACCTTGGTCCTGAATAAGGGATGCGCAGAGTACTTATACCAGATGGAGGGCTCCTGCTGTTTCGAGTGCTGCTCCTCTTTGGACACTATTCACTATTATAGTGTTATTACATATATAATGAATGACTGGAAAACAATGAATTCAATGATGTTATTACGATGGAGCTTCGCTGAGCCAACTTCCCCCTATTACTACCTCAAATTCATGGAACTATCCATCCTTGAGAAACACCTCCCACTTCGTACTATCTACGTTACTATAGGCCTTTTATAACTGCTTCAAACCTCAAGTCGCCCTTCCTACAGTGCGGTATTTTGATATGAAGGACCTGGTGGCATTCATCAATGGTTGGTGGTTCATTATATGAGCATTCATTGTGTGGTGGATAATAATCTTAATTCAGAATTTCATTCTCTATATTGCATTCATGGTGTGGACCTCTTTCCCCTGAGGGTGTTGAGGGGGATTAAGTGACCCATAGAACAAATTTGAAATGCCCTCTCCCTTTTGGTCGAGCCTGCTATCGTATCCTTTGAATTGAAGCCATTTCCCATCGCCCCCCACTTCAAGGACTTAGGGATTTCTTGATTGTTGTCCTTCCTAGGGCTCTTCTCTTGTGGTTGTGGTTCTCTCTTCTTATTCTCTGGCAGGGGTGGATGCTGTGAAGACGCCAGGTTGATAGCATGCACATAAGTAAAGGCAAGGTAGGCTTCATAAATTCAATAGCACTCGCTCACTGTTCAGCCCACCCAAGCAAGCCGCCCTTCCAAGATAAGGGGTCTGGCTGTAGTTCCTTTCCTCAATGAGGGCAATGCAATACTGTGGGTAGCTTTCAAACTTCCTTCGATTGATCGTGTAGGCTTCAAAAGTGAATACGAATGGTAAAAGTGCCCACCCACCCATTTGGATAGGACTTATAAACAAAGCTGAACTCATACACCAGTCCCAGGTCAGTATTCTAGGGTAATACGTTCTCCTCTATTCCCACCCAATCACGGGGCCCCAAAAAAGGAAGGGGCGAGGTCACAAGCCACCCGACTGACGTAGGAGGGATTTCTCGCTCGACCATAAGGATGCGCAAGCAGGCTCGACTGGTTAAGGACCCTTTAGGGGGCTCGACTGATAAGGAGAGGAGAGGACCTTTAGGTGCTCGACCATAAGGTCCGGTAGGGGCTCGACCATAAGGGCCGCCATCGATTTCTCGCTCGACCCTAAGGGCGCCATCGCCGCCATCGCCGCCATCGCTGCCATCACTGAAACTTGTCTGTGATTCCAGTCATTCTTTATATACGTAATTACGTCATTCATTGGTGACTTCGAGACCAGAGATAGTGACATTCATTATATGTCATTATGCATTTCATATCATATCAGATAGCTAGTGATTTGGCGGCACTTCCCCTTATTATATGTCATTCTTTATGGTAACTTCACTGACTTCTCTTTGCCCTCTACTTTCTCATACCGGGTGAGAAGGTCAAAGGAGTAGGTGAGAGTGGATAGAACCTGCTTTGGGATAGGGAGCAAATAGATCATTTTGTACAAATGGATGTACATCCAACCGAATCCCCAGGATTAGAGATTGTATTATCTACTACTGGTATGCTGGTATGATGAAATGACTGATGCTGGTATGCTAGTATGCTAGGATGCTGGGATGATGACTGATGCTGGGATGGATGCTGGGCTGGATGATGTTAGTAGCTGTAGATTAGGTAGCTAGGTATAGAGATAGAGCTAGCTCATGGTTGGGCGAGGCTGGAAGGGATACAATGAATAGATAAGAAGTTGGCTAACCTGCCCTAATAAGTAAGTGGGTTCCCCTCCTTGGTCGGGCCTTTGGTCTAATTATGGGTTGAGGTCAGGCACTTCAGTGATAGCGAGGGCGCTAGTGAGGATACTTGGTAGGGATAGACAGAGATCACTAAGGTAAGACAAGCCATACAACGAGGATAACCCCCACTTACTTATTAGGGTGGTAGTAAGAGAAGCGGGAGGAAATAACCTACCAGATAGGGTGGCTAAGAGACTATGAAAGGCGGCAAGGGAGACAGAGATAACCCCACTGGTATATTAGGTAGGGTTAGAGAGAAGTTATTGAGCCAACAGATGGTTAGTGCCGATAAGCTTAGTTCCATAACCGTACAGATAGGGCAGTAAGAAAGAGAGGCTATGGGTAAGACAGATAAGAGGGGTTTGACCTACAGCACTTGAGTTAGACCAGAATACGAGTAGGTTTGTGCTATGGGAGAGAAGAGCACGCAGCATTCATTACAGCCTTTGGTTCGAAGTGATAGGTGGAAGGAAGGCGTAGCCATACATCCATCTGTATCGAAGTGATAGGTGGAAGGAAGGCGTAGCCATACATCCATCTGATCCTGTGAGGCTATTCTGATCCTACCAGTGAGGAGACTGACTACAGAGCTGACTACTGATTGAAAGGGTAGGGCGTTTTCACAAGCCACTGAATCTCAAGCTACTGACTCTGGCTGGTAGGGAACGCTTAGCCTTACCAGAGGGTGTACGAAGAAGGCAAGGTTACGAACATGTAGGCAAGTCAGAAGGGAAGTCTGGTAGAATAGAGAAGACTTCTCGCCGAGCTATCAATTTTCCCTCACCATATGAATAGTGAGTGACCCTCTCCTCTCCTTATCAGTCGAGCCCCCTCTCCTCTCCTTATCAGTCGAGCCCCCTAAAGGGTCCTTATTAGTCGAGCGTGCTTACGCACCCTAAAGGGTCCTTGACAGTTCGAGCCCCTAACCGGTCCTCACCATATGAATAGTGAGTGGCTCCGCCCCTAAGTAAGAAATATAGGGCCCTATATTTTCACATCTTGGTTACTTCTTCTAGGCTCATAGGCTCCTGACCAGTAGATGAAACTTCTGGAGGATGGCTCAACCTTAGGGGGAGGAAGAAAGGCTGTCCTTACATAAGGTACGTTTAGTTCTTTCCCGCATCGGGGAAGGAGCATAGGCCAATCGATGTTGAGGAGCGGAGAGGCAGGTTCTTTATATACGTTACACCAGAAATGCCAGTGAGGCTCGACCAAGCTAGATCAATGCTTTTCTTTATATACGTTACACCAGAAATGCCAGTGAGGTTGCGAGCATAATGACATATATAATGAATGACCATCAATGTAGACCGATTCACTTACTCGATCTTCTCTTTCCTCGATGCATAATTACATACATAATGACATATCTCATTCATGACGTAATGACATAATTCTCATTCATTCATGCCATAATGACATATGCCCATAGCAGCATTATTGGATTTACCTTTCTTTCTTCCCCTCAATTCAAAATGAGAGGGTTGATCAGGACAAGCAAGTCTTCAAGTCATTCATTATATACGTAATTACGTGTCTAATCAAGATGCTTTCTTATCTACCACAGCCTTGAGCTTCCCTCACCCTATCTATGGTCGGGTGAGCATTAACACCCTAAGTGACTTATTGGTTCGGGGATTGCGTAATTACATATATAATAAAGATTCAATCGGTTCATCAGCTGGTTCAGATGGACTAATGCAGATAATATGGTAAAGCCCTCTTTTGATTGAAGAGAGCTAGCCCAGTCTCAGATAACAGCATGTCAAAAGCAGACAGGAAAGCCTTTAAGGATCCTACCCCATCTGCGTTGGTTATAGTGGTTTGTAGAGGTTGGTTAGGTAAGGTTGTATGGGTAATCCCTATTTTTTAGTATATCCCATCCAGCATTGGTAGAATAGTGAGCAGTATAAGAGGTAGCATTGGTAAGCATGCCTTGGAAACTGGAACTGGGTTTCAAATGGGGTACTTGGGCAATCCCACTATTGATGTTGAAAAATACCAATATTTGATCAAAAGTATCCTTCACTTCACTGCTAAAGTCAAGTATCTCGTCCCTCACCCATATGATGGATGAGTGAGAAATCCCTAATTAACTTATTGGGTCAAGTAGATCCCTCTATTCAAGGCCCCATATTTGGAGTAAGTAATGCTTTTTAGTCCTTGAAATAGAATTCTTTTCCTCCCCATCCTCTCACAGCGGACGAGCACAACCACCCAGCCACTCAATGGTTAAGGTCAAATCCTATAATAAAAGACCCTGTGTTACCTACTTGCACCTCTTTGATCATTTCTTCCCCTCCTACTTTTCTTTTCTTAATTAGTTTGTCTATGTGCATCAAATCAAGTCCTTCGTCCTTCCCTCATGTTCACCGTAGTCACATCATAGAGGTCAATGGGCGGCTTTCAAGCATTCAATCCCAATAATCATATTAGATAGAGTACTTCTTTTTCTTACCCATGTGGTCTATGTAGGGTCAAAGCACATAGCCATACTGCTAGGTAGTGCTGGAACCCACACAGATGTCTGCAATTTCGGTGGAGTAGGGGAGAGAGACCACAGAGCCTTTTCATGCACCAATGTTCATGCTCCAGACACCTAATGGAGATTGAGTAGGGCATCAAGGAGATGATTCGCACCATGCATGGATAGTGGAAGAGTGAAAAAGCAGGAGTCTAACCCAAATTCTTTGAGGTGAAGAACGGAGAGCAGTGGTGGGGAGTGAAGCCCCAATACAGATAGCAATAAAAGGCCCTAGGTAGGAATGGACAATGAGATCCTAATTAAGTAGAGCGAGCGAGGATATGCAATAGAATCGACGATCCGAAGTGATTCATTGAATGGCCATTTCAACATCCCCTCTTTTATATAGTATTCATAAAATAGAACTGTGTTTGAAGGGAGTGTCTTTCTAAGTGAATCCAATGTATCTCCATTACTATTTATTGAATTCCCCCCTTCCGAATCCATTAATGGTTGAGGGACGACCGACGAGGCCTTCCAATGAGAGCCTCTTCCTCTTCTTTAATGGATGGGAATACTTTCATGAAAAGGATGGCTTTTTTACCTCCTCCGACTGCCTTGAGAAATTCCATGCCCCCGGAGGGACAAGTGGCTTCGCACCATCTTTATTGGCTCCTTTTTTATTAGGGAATGCAAAAAATTCTTAAAAGAAGGTCTTATATAACCTAATGCAGCAGCACCTCCTGCCCCAAGAGATGAACCAATTCCAGTGCCTATTGATCCTAAATAGAAGGGACCAAGTCAAGTCAGCAGTTGGAGCTCCACCTTTGGAATCCGCGGATAAAGACGAAAGTTTGTGATACTGCATTCAATTAGGAGTGAATTCAATCTCCTACTGCCTTATCCCGACGTGATAGCCTGGACTTGGACTATCAAAGCCTGAATTCCTAGCCCTGCTATGGAATGACTCGATTCTGCCACTGAAGCACCAACCTCGTCAAGATCTGGTTGAAGCAGTTCGAGAGCCCTAGCCTATTCCAATTCCATATCCAAGAGCATACCGCTTGGAATTCGAGTTGTAGATCCGGGGTCTGGATCCGAAACGACCATCAATGGCAGTTTCAGCGGTAAAGGCCAGCCATAGAGGTCGGGGCGAAGACATAGGTATAGCCGGGCGAGGCGGGGGCAGAAGACGACATACAAGGCTTTTGCCGGGCCTGCTCATACGGTACATTTCGAATTCTCCTGCAATTGCAACTCCTCTACGGAAGTGCACTCATAAGAATGAGGAAATGGTGTGGGGCTAAAGAAGGTCCTTGAAGGACTGATAGAATCATATTTGTAATGCTCGGGTTCTACCAGATCTCGGACAACCTGAGGAGCGAGTGTTCTTGCAGGGAAAGCAAGCTCTATCTTACCCAGGTTGAGTTGCTTTGGAGGGGCAGTCCTCAATTCTTCCACGTATGATAAGGAACTATATCCCCCTGTACAGGCAGTGAAGAAGTGGGTGGAAAGGCTATTTGAAAGCTCGGGAGAGAAGGAGCGATTCATACTGATCATGAGCCATTGAAGTCTTTTCGAACTCGAAGCAAGCTTCGGCAGGCCCATGGAAATGGACGGTCTTCAGCAGTTCAACCAGCGAAAACTCAGATAGAAAGCTAAAGCCTTCAGATAGCATTTTGCACCCGGATCTAGATCCATGGGTTCGAAGTCAGGCCGAACTGGAAGACTGAAGGGCTGTCAAGTTACGCCTTCGGAACCTTTACGTCTATAGGGGCTCCACAGGGACTCTGGAACTCTTATAGTTGCGCGCTTCACTGACTTCCGAGAACTAGTCCAGGGGGAAATTTGGCGAGGCTGCTATCGTCACCTGGCTCAATTGAACCACATTAGCCTAGCTTGTGTAGCAAAGAGTTCAGTCAAGCGAGAAAGGCTGGGAAAGCCCGAGAAAAAGGATTTCTTCTCCCTATCCCTCGACACGATAGAAACGCTCAAAGAGCATAAACCTATTCTCCTTTTTAAGCTGGAAACCTGCCTGACTCGACCTCAGCTCTTTTTTCAAGCTTGCTTTGCTTGGTCTCCACCCCGACTATTGGGTTGGTGAGAGGGAGAATAACCGGGAGGAGAGCTCGACCTCAAATGTTAGGTGACCTTTTAGGATAGAGAAAGGGAGAAGGCTCAACGGACAGGAGGGGAGTTAAGGGTCGAGTGCAAGCCTCTATATAAAGCATGACAGTCTTATCACCTAAAGGTAGTAACGAACTATGGTTCCTTCGTTAAGTAGTATATAAACCGACTCAATTATGAGAAATGGTTCTATGCCGTATGCATCAATTGGGTTTGATCCTGGCTTTTCCTGGAACGAATGTATTGTGATCGAACGGATACAGCTTATTATCGTGATCTCGCTTCCTGGGCAGAAGGGGGAGAGATGGAAGCTCGAACCTTGGGGTATAAATAGTTTAGGTCTAAACCTTTGAAAGTTTTAAGCATTCGATCTTAGTTTGGAGAGAGAGGGGGCCTTTAGGAGATCGCTCGACCAACTAACCAAATTAAGGGAGAGGCGCCGAACATGGTTGGAGTAGTGCAGGTCCGCGTAACCTCAGGAAGTGCAAACCCAGCCCCAGCGCTTGTTCTGAACCGCTTTAGTAGTAGTTGCTCTTCTATTCATTCCTAATGAGTTCTCGCTCCGTAACGGAACACTCCTCCTCCTAAAAGAATGACCAACGGGATTTGAATGACGCTCATTATATATGTCATTACGGTTTATCAGACAATGCATATATGGGCATTATGTCATTACGCTTTCTTATCAATGCATATATGGGCATATGTCATAATTACATATATAAAGAATGACCAACGGGAAAGGACATTCTTGCTCGATGACCGGGGAGAGTGAGAGGATGCTACAGCAGGCTCGACCAACGCTAGTTACCTATTTGAGAGCCCAATAAGTAAATTGAAATTGGAAGCTTGCTTGACGTTAGGAAAGGCAAGGAACGTAGTCGCTGCTCGACAAAAAGGAGAGCAAGGGTGAGCCACCGAAACTCTCACAATAGGCCCGAAGGGTGCGTTAGCCCACTCGACTAAAAAGCCCGACTCGGCCGAGGAGGTCGAGGAGAGGGAAAGATGTTCAAACCTCCGCGTTATTGGGTGGGGGTGAGCAAGCGAACTCTCGACAAGGGGGGCCGCCATCGAAATGAACAAAACTCGGAGTTCAATTAGCCAGAACCTCCGCCAAGGCGATAAGCCAAAAGAAGAGGCTTTCAAAACCTCCGCCATTGAAGTGCCGCCAAGGGAAAGAAGGTTCCTTATGAGGGAAAGGAGATTCAAAGCTCCGCGAACAACAACCCTCTTATCTTCTTACTGTCCCTAGGAGAGAAAGTGTTGCCCTAACCCATTGATGAAGCAGCCAGGAAGAAGAAAGTACAGTATGAGTATTGATGGTATGCTTCACCTTACCCTCGACTTTCTTAATGCCTTCACCATAGGACGATGGCTTCGCTCCTTACCACCCCATTCTTT
>APFE031540186.1:0-30578 GCA_000404065.3 Pinus taeda
AGTACAGTTTCATCAAGATACTCAATTGAGTTATAACCCAGAATGGGACTGATCATATCTGCAAGGTCCCTGCCCAATGGGTTGAGGTAAACATGCAAAATGGGAGGGTACTGCACAGTATTAGATTTGATATATAGTTGGTTGAACTTGGTGATCTGAGCATCTATCATCTTAGCTCCTTGATTTATCAGATCAAACAAAGATAAAGGAACCAATTTCTTCTCAGTCTTGAATTGCAGCATCTCTCTGATGGCCTCAGGGGTAATGTAGAAAACAACTGAGCTTGAAGGGTCAAGCACAGCTCTCTGAGTGGGATCATAACCATCAGCACATAGGTGAATTAGGTCAGGAAATTGATTGACCTGAGGAAGCTTGAAGATTGGGAGGAAGGAATCCCAAATGCCCAATACATCTGTTCCAGTCTCATGTTTGGCCTTTAATTCATTTAGCAGGTGGATGTGGAACTTGCTTTTCATTAGAAATTCCTCTGAGATTTGATAATCCAAATCTTCTAAAGCCTGCCACTCCAATTCTCTCTGAGGGGCATTCAAAGGGGCAATATTGAGGGCCACAGGTGCTACTGGTGTATCCATAGTTACTTAAAAACTCTGCTGATAGGTGAATTAGTGTTACTGTGCAGAGTAACTGGAAAGAACATTTCTTTGAAGAAGAGGTGATTTTTCGAGAAACAGAGGACGAAAGGGTAAACTATAGCAATTGAAATACTGCACACAGCACTAGAGAAAGGGCAAATACTTGTGTTTAACAGACTTCTTTCACAGTACTTAGGTGTAATTTCGGGTTCCCTGTTCACGATTGCGCGAACAGAATGCAGGTTTTGTGAAAGCTTTGGTAAACAAGGTTTAGCTGGTGAATTTCGACTTTATAACTTCAAATGTGAACTAGGCACAGGGGATTTGCCAGTCAATTATCTGTTTTTTCTGTGCTTTAAGTTAATTTAGGCAACTTGCAGACAAAACCAGGCGCAGAGAGGATTCACAAGGATAAATACCTGGTAAACTGACAGTCCGGGTCACAAATGCAGGCGGGTTGGCGCGCCGATGGTCTCCAGGTTGAATTCAGCAGGTTGGCGTGAGCTTGGACGTAAAATACATGCAGAAGACAATACAGATGTTTTTGCAAAAACTGCAAAAAACGTGAAAATTTGGCGAAAAAGAAAATAATCTTTTCATTCATCTTATCTTTCTGATTTTCCCTGATGATGGACCCCCTATGGGGTTTGAAACGTCGGCAGATTGAAGTTGAAGCTGTGGACAATCCGGAACATGAAGCTACAAATTTGGCCAAAATATGGATTTTTTGGAACATTGGCGCCTTTTTCGGATGACGTCAGCATGACGTCATCGGGTGGGGTCAGGGTCGGATGACGTCAGCATGACGTCATCAGGTGACGTGGCGGCTTATGAGTGGTCCAAGGGGATGGTGAGGTGGCGGACAGGTGGAGCAATGGCAGACGGGGGTGCGGACGCGGCGATGACGTAGCAGTGATGCTGGCAGTGACGTTGGCAGGCGGGTTGGCAGAAACTGGAAACCGTAAGCAGTATGATATCGCACCGCTTTTCATACGGAAGCGGAGTTGTCAGAGGGGGCTCTGATACGCTATGGGGGCGACGTGTGGCCGAGGCCTGACGTCACCCTCTGACAGATATCGGAAGCTATCTTTTGGATGTCGGGGCTGGTCTGATATCCATGTGAGCCGTTGGATGAAAAGCGCCTGATCGGACGGTCGACGGGTCGATGACTTGTCCAGACGATACGGCGTCGGGCGGGCAACAAAAAATGTATTTTTTATGGGATTCGTGCCCGGCGGGACATTCGAATATTTGCGAATTTGTATGGTTTTTCAATGTATTTCTTTATAAAGTCGCGCATAGCTCCAAAACTTAGGATAAGTCAGAAAAGTGGGTTTTTCAATGTATTTTTGCCGTTTGAGCGGGTTAGGGGTGAAAATGGGTTTTTTACAAGGTTTCTTTAGCAAATGAGGGGTTGAATAGGTAAATGAATTCTGAAGGAGGAAAAGAGGTAAGGCTTGGGTTCTTAAACTGACCAGATGTCAATTTAATTCCCTAGTAGTGAACATATGGCTATAGTGCCAAGGGGGGGGGATATTTATAGGATGTTTGGGGTTTATACACCATGGTGTTATAATAGTAGGGAAAGGGTGACATAGGGATTTAGATAATACAAGTTAGGGGTTAATCTGGAGGGAGAAGGTGAATGAGGAGTTATATCACTAAGTTTGTTTGAAAACCACTTAGCTTAGGGAGTAGATCAAAATGAAAAGAATTTTTCACAAGAAATGTGGCTCTTAAAGGAATCCAGAACCAACATAAAACCTTGAATTCTTTCACAAACACAACTAATGTAGGGATGTTAGTAATGAGTGTAAAAATAAGGAAACAAGGAAGTTAGACATGCTCCATTGTGTTGTTCTCCTTATTTTGACCAGCAAGATTCAGTTTGAAAGGAACACCACTTCTGCAACCCCATCTACTTACCCATCTACTTGCCTAACATTTTTTGTTTCTTCTTGGAGGGTGCACTTGGACTTGCAGACCCTTATGTGCCTTTTCTTTTCCATTTGGATTTTTCTTTTGATTGCCTATTTACCACTACCCTTATTGCTTCCAAGGCCCCAGATTAAGCAGTTGGGGACCTTAGTTTCTCTTCCTAACTATTGGTCAGCCAAGATTAAACAGTTTGGATAGACTTCTTTCTCTATTCTACAATAGAAAATTGAAACATGGCATGATCCAGATTAGACTGTTGGACCACCCATCAAAATTTAGTAAACATGAAGGCATGTCCACACCTTGCCTTGTCTTGGAAATATGGGATCTTTATATTAGCAAAGCAGAGCATATTTGGCATTTGAATTTGCCAATCATGAAATATGAAACCTATTGGTATAGGTATCCAACATGCGTAAAGGAAAAGAGTAAATGAAAAATAAAGTATGATATGAAAGCTTCAGATCTTGCGTGTGTATAATCATGTCATTCAAAGTGAACTGACTCTTCGAAAATCGAGAAGCAGCCATTCGTACGATCATTAATTTCCTTTTACGGGTGCACGCCTAATTCTGATTAAAGGACAACTTTCCATTGAATGTTGTGCTGAGAAAGATTTCGTGTTTCGTCGCAGGTTGCAGATCACAGATTTGTATTATAGCATTGTGGTATCGCAATATCGGATCATCGCAGATCGCAGATTGTGGATTAGAGATCGCAAATCGCAAATCGCAGATCGCGGATATTAGTCATTGCATCTTACTCTATGCGGCTGCTGCGATATGCGACGTCGCACATCGGTCGTAGGGGATTTCTTAAGCCTCTCCTATTAAGAGCGCTTATGGTAAAATGTGATGCGATGAGTTTAGCATCGCTTTTTTGTGGTTTGATACGCTTATAAAAAGAAGTGTTTCCTTCGCTTTGCTGCGATAAGATTCTAAGGACAAACAAAAATATTCAAGGGGAATTTGATGAATTTTTTACTAAGGGTACCCTATTTGCTCGGTGTTGTCGCTAATACCAAACAAAGGAGGGGGGTTGTTGGTGACCACAACAATGGCGATTCACTAGAAAGAACCAATTATCTCTAACTTTGTATTGAACTTCAACTTCCGAAACAGAAAAATTTTCGTCAGTCTAAACTTTGTTATGGATAGATAGAGTACGTTTGTCTTATCCTATCAATGATACTTTATTTCAACCTTTCTGCATTCCATTCATTTTCTTCTTATGGTTCAGCCTTTGTATTTACACCAGCCATTACTAGGTCCCTTTTTAAAGATAAAATGAGGTCATCTCTGCTATGCTGGTCATTTAAAATATGCTCATTTACCGTAGGTAGAGCCTCTGCTGCCCGCAGGCGTCCATAGCCTCGATAGGGTTACCTGTTACCCAGCAATGATCCTTTATCATGCTTAAAGCTATCTACAACTTTTTCAAAGAGAAAATCATTTTATCCTTTTTCTTTTTTATTCTCCAAAGAACAATGTCTTGGTTTGGTGGCCAATTTATGACACAGTCATTATGACATAGTCATTCACTTGATTTACACTTTTCCTGAACAAGCTGGCTCGTGATGAGACCCCTTGTCTTTTGATTGCAACAATCTTAAGTCGTTGCCCTGTTTTGGTGGACAGTATTGGCAAGGTCAGCAAGTTATAATATATGTGATCATGATAAGTCGGCTCGTGATGAGACCTCTTATTCTTTGAGATACATATTGCTTTCTCGGATTACTTCTCTGAATGCTGCGATTTCCTTTAGCAGGGAGGAACCCATTGTTTTTTCCTTAAGAAAGTTCTGGATGATAATAATAGAGTTCGAAAAAATATCAGTTTTACAGAGAGTGCTCATTTTATAATTGATACCTTTCATTGTGCTGATATAAAACAAGACTTTTGCCAAAGGTTGCTTTCAAAAATTTTGAAGTCAGAACTAGTATCATATCTAGAGCAAAGTTGGACTCTATTTGTCAATAATAAAGATCAGATTCTCGAAAAAAAAATTATGTTTGTACAAGTGAAATAAAAACAAGATCTGACAGAGGATCTGGTGTCCAATTTAATGCGAATTCATGTAGTAATCATCTACAACTGGTTTTATTTCTAAGAAAGAAGAACAGAAAGATATCCTACAAAAATTAGAAGAGTTATCTTCTATGGAAAGTATATTTTTAGGATTTGTCTGTTAACAGGCAAGGAATCCTTTCTACCTACTAAATCCTGAAACACAAACGTTGACGGGACTATGACTTCTACAATCTGAAAAGGACCAAGCCACATTTTCTGGAATTTTGTATGTTTTCCTTTCTCTTCGTGAGCCTTATCCCATTTCAAAACTAGATCTCCCATCTGAAATTTTTTTATGGTTATTATGCTTGAGTCAAAAGAGGATTTTATTATTGCTTGGTGATGAGCATGGGTTTTCCTAGCTTGCTCTCGTTGTTCTTCCAATTTAATTATTCCCATCTGTCTTAGTTGTAAGGAGGAAGTAGATACTTCATCAATGTACTGTACTAAAGACAAGGAAGGAATCATTAAATGGGTTGGAAGAACCACTTCCTTCCCATAAACTAAGTTAAAGGGAGAAGTGTCGATTGAAGCCTTCTTCGTTATTCTATCTGCCCATAAAGTGTTTACCAAGGTTTTGCGCCAATTCTTCTGGCTCTGGTCAACTGCCCTTTTAATAATCCTGATTAGGTTTTTATTTGTTGACTCAGCCAATCCATTTCCTTGCGGATAGTAGTTGAACAAATATTTTAGTTTAAACCCTCTTTTAAGCGCAAAATTAGTCATTGCATTTCCAGAAAAGTAAGAAACATTATAAAAAATTAAAGCTAATGGCAATCTGAATCTAGTGATTATAAATTGATCAATGAACTCAATGATATTTTCAGAATTAGTTGTCTTAAGAGGTACTGCTTCTACCCATTTAGTGAAATATTCAGTTGCCGTGAGGATATACCTATGCTGCTTAGAGGAGTGAGGAACGATCTCACCTATTATGTCCAGGCCCCATTGACTGAATGGTTTCTCAATGTTTACCGGCTGTAGTGGCATGGACGGTTTCCTTTGTCTCCCTACAATAGTTTGGCAGATTTGGCATTTCCTCACGTAACTATGTGAGTCTTTGAACAGTGTGGGCCAATAATACCTACTCGCAAGATCTTTTGTGTGGTGGCATCTCCAGCATAATGTCCGCTTGCAGGTCCATCATGGAGTTCCTGCAAAACTTTTTCGGATTCAGTTTTCTCAAGACACCTAAGAAGCACAGAATCATAATTTCTTTTAAACAGAACATCATCTATGAGCTCATATTGTTTAGCCTTTAATCTCAGGGCTCTTTTCTTAGTGTGATCCAGGTGAGCTGGAGCATACCCGTTTTTGAGATAATAAATGGTGTCAGCATATAAAGATTCTATATCGTTTGGGCTTACCTCATATGTTTGTACTTCCTCAGACGAGCTTTCAGGAATATGCGATGCTCTAGCCAGCATTTTGCAGAAGCCTTGGCCTCTCACAGTGCTTTTTGGTTTGATTTCAAGGTCGTATTCCTGTAAAGCAGTGATCCAATTCGCTCTTTTTCCACCCACATATTTCAGTATTAAAAGATTCCTTACCGCTGGAAACGGTACTATGACCTTGGTATGGGTTTTAAGTAAGAAAGGTCTGAAATACTTGATCGCTTTGAAAACGGCATACGCCTGTTTCTCTACGTCTGAATAATTGAGTTCAGCCCCTTGTAAATTAGAGCTAAAGAATGTGATTGGAGCTTCCGCTTTCTCTTGATTCGCTTGAGTTAGGATCGCGACATATGATTTTTCTGAGGCGAATGTGTATAAGATAAAAGATTCTGAAAAATTCGGGGTTGCTAAAGATGAAGCATTAATGATAGCCTGTTTGATCAAATTGAATGCTTCATGTTTGTCCAGTCCCCATTTGAAATTTGAATTCTTTTTTATCATGGTTTGCAAAGGAGAAACAATTCTTGAAAAATCCGGGACAAATCTTTTCACAAAATTGATTTGACCAAGAAAAGACTGCATGGCCTTTTTGTTATGAGGCATGGATATTTCAGAAATTTCTTTGATTCTATCAGGTGCAATGTGAATACCAAATTTTGATACTATGAATCCTAGAAGTTTCCCTTTACTTAATGCGAAAAAAGATTTCTTTGGGTTAAGTGAAATCTCGTACCTTAAACATCTTTGAAAGATCTGTTTTAAGTCTCCAAGATGGTCGCCTCGCTTCTTTGAGTATACTGTTATATCATCCAAATAAATCACCATGGCTTTATTGACTAAACCTTTGAATGCAATGTCCATAGCTCTTTGAAACGTAGCGCCGGCATTGATTAAACCAAATGGCATCTTTTGATATGCATATGTGCCCCATTTGGTTCGGATCGTGGTTTTTAGCTGATCATCGGGATGTACCAGCACTTGGTTGTATCCTGAAAATCCATCCAGAAAAGACATTAATTCTGAACCTGCTACTGCCTGTAATATCTGATCCATAGGAGGGAGGGGAAAATTATCTTTTAGATAGGCTTTGTTGAGATTCTGAAAATCGATGCAGATTCTAATATCTTCGCTTTTCTTTCTAACGGGTACCATATTGGAGACCCACTTGGAATGTCTGACGGGGAAAATTATTCTGGCCTTTAACAACTTATTTAGCTCAGTCTTTATTTGGTTTTCTAGATTGGGGTGGATTTTTCTGAGTTTCTGCTGGACAGGTTTTTCATTGTCAATCATAGGGATAGTATGTTGGATAATGGAAGTGTCATAAGTCTTCAGCTCATCGTAATTCCAGGAAAAAACATTCTTGTATTATCTCAAAAGACGAATGTATGCTAGTTTCTCTTCAGGAGCTAGGCCATGGCCTAGATTAACGTTTTGTGGTTTATCATTGGTTCCCAGGTTTACTGATTCATAGTTCAGAGTTGAACTGCAGAGCTTAGAATTAGTAGACCTTTTAAACCAACTTTTCAGATCATATAAGTCTTCTAACTTAACCACCGATTTTGGTATAACATTATCAGTGCTGGTTTGTTGTATTTGTTGATTGTGGTGGTCTTCGTCAATTATTTTATTGGAGTAGGATCCTTCTGAGGTGAGGAAGTTTACAATATCAGGATCGTCATTGAATACTCTCCACTTTGTAATGTTGTCAGGGATGGATGGTTTAAAGATTAATTCTATCAAGAATCTATCTGGGCTAAAATCTTCGGAAGGAATGAGTCTAGAGGCTACGTTGGCTAAAAGGTCTCCGCTCGCGTTTTGAATTCTTGGGATTGAGAAAATATTGAATGCCATGAAATGTTTAGTCAGATCCTGTACTAGAGATTGATAGTGTTTCAAATGACTTGATAGGCAATGTATGGTGTTATGTACCTGTTTGACTACAATCTCAGAGTCTCCATAGACTTGAAGGTATTTGACGTTCAACCCGATTGCTTTGTATAAGCCTTGCACCAAGGCCTCATATTCTGTTGTATTGTTCATGCAATCAAATTCAAGTTTGCATGTAAGCATTGTCTTGTTTCCTTCTGGACTGATCAGAATGCATCCTACTCCCGCTCCTTCGTTAGATTTAGAGCCATCAAAATATAATTTCGAAAACAAAGATGTATTTACAGGTTCTTCTACAAAATTTACGCACTTTGAATTATCAGTTTGGGAAAAAATTTCTACTTGGGATACAACTGAATTTTCTAAGTAAGGTGATGTATGAGCATCGAAATTGCCGAGGAAAGAATCTGTTGAGTAATTGCCTATGATGCTACTGTTATATGTTATCGCTTCATTCTCTCCCTCTAATTCTGTTACTATGTATTTTTGGTGCAATTCCCGTTCAACCTTTATTTGGTTTGGTTTACCATTATATGGTAACCACATGTGAGACCAGTCAGTTGAGAAGTATCCACGGAGTTTTTCGGACCAATCCCTACTGAGAATTAGATCGTAGAATTCAAGGATATCAGCCACTAAAATATCGATAACCTGACAAACCTTGGGGTTAGACGACAAACTTATGGTGACTTGATTAAGTTCACCAATCACTTCGACTTGAGACTGATCAAGCTGAACTATGTGTATCGCGGACTTTTGTGGTTGAACGCTTAACTTGGCACATATTGATCTGGGTAAAATGTTTGTTGAAGCTCCAGAATCTACTAAACAATTGTGCACATTTTTATTGAAGATTTCATAAGTGAGCAAAAAGGGGGGAGTGTGGGATCTTGATCTTCCTCCAATCAAGGCGATGTCATTTGGATCGATCTTATTAGCCATGCTGATTGGGGGTCTTCCCATGTTGTGCGTAGACACAGCTGTAGGCAAAGATGTGGTGGGTATGGCGTGTAATTCTTTCATCATTATCTTCTGTTGATGTTTCAATTTGCTCAATTCATAAAGAGTGATATTAGCCCTCGTCTTTTTCATGTCATCAATAATGTTGTAATCCATTTCATCCGACACTATTAGTGTCTTTGATGGGGGTGTTTGATCTGATAGGGCTGGGCTAGATTGAGTCGCCTTTGTGGTTGTTTTCTTTGTTGTGACTTTTTATTTTATTGTAGGGCTTGTGCCCTTCTGCTTGGGGGTAGTTTGGGGAGGATCAAGTTGGTTTTTGCTACGTGTGCTAACCGGAAATGCTTCTTGATCCTCTTCTTGTGGGAGGATGAAATCCCACATTCCTTGTAGTTCCACAACTTCTTCATCATCGGTTTGTCCTTCAATGGTTCTCTCCTCTTTCTTCCTCTTCTTCGGATTCGACGTTCGAAATAGCGTTGGGTGGTTTCGTATCCATTGAAGGGCCTCTTTTAAAATTTCTATAGGGCTTTTTCGAAGAAGTTTCTGCCACTTGTTTCTTTATGTCGATCATCTCATTGGAGATGGTTTTCAATACTTTCTGTAACCCTTCCAAATCGAAAGGGTCTTTTGTCTATTTCTTCTTGGAGTCTTCCTTGAAGGAGATCTTTTTGGATTTGCGTTCTTCTATCGCAGATCTCTTCTCTAAAGCTACAACGCGTCTCTCTACCGCTATCGCTTCTGTCAGATTTTCGACTAAAGTTGTTTTATTCGCCCTATCTACGAAGACTGCTAGATTTGATGATAAGGCTGTGATATACCACTCACATCGCACTTCTTCGCTAGGTTGGGGAGTAGCGGGGATTTTGTTGAGGATCTTATTGAACCGCAAATTGAAATCTTTGATGGGTTCTTTGGTTTCGGCTTTAAGATTGGATAGGTCACTGATTAACATTGCCATTGATCTATCGTCACCAAATTTGGTGAGGAATTGACTTTGAAAGATGTCCCAGCTTGTTATAGACCTAGAAGGTAATGAAAATTACCACGACCCGGTTGTTCCTTGCATTGTATAGGGAAAAAGCCGGACCACAGCATCTTCATTGGTAACTCCATTGAGATTGACAGAGAGCATGAAGTTGTTAATGTGCTCTTCAACTAGCATGCATGTTTCTAGGTGAACTTGGGTAGCCATTTCTCAAGATGGGGCGGTATTTGGCTCAGGGGTGGAGGCATAAAAACCACTCCAGGATTGTTCCACGGAGCTTGAGCCATCCTTGAGTTACTGGTAATTGTAAGTGTAGGAGATGATCCTTGAGGATTTGAAGATGCAGATAATATGATCTTGGATGATTGGGGAAGAGGGGCTGTGGAAGGTGGATGAGTGATTTGGAATGGAGATGTGGGAGGTTGACTTCGCGGTGAAGGGGTTGAGATGGATAATGTATTGCGAAGTCACGCTGCTTTGAGATTTATCAGACCCTATTGAAAAAATAGAAAATCCCTGGAGTTTATGAATAAGAGTTTGAACTTCAGGGGGTTCGATGGTAGGTTGGTCTGAAATATTAGGGTATGTAGCAGTGGTTATTATTTGACCGACTTGGGATTCTGAATTTAAATTTTCTAAGGAAGTCGGAGGAGTTGACGAGGGTGATTTACTCTCAGGATAGTATTTAGATTTTGATTTAGGTGCCATTCATAGTTGGGCCCTCCTTCTAGCGCCAAATATGTTGAAGCCCCGAAAATTGGGTTGACAACAAGGGGGATACCCACCCGGTCTGGAACTTGGTTGGCAGCTCCTTATCTGTTTGGTATAGCGGGTCCAACTGGGGATGACGGGACTAGTTTCCCGACCTTGGGTGTGTGTGTGTGTGTGTAGAGCTTGAACTATGCTAATCTAAGGAAAATTCAAAGCAAATCTAATTTAGACTCTTTCAACTAACACTATGCTATTGTCACCTAATAAAAACAATACACCTAATCTACACTAACCCGGGGTGTATTCCTTGCTATTATGCGATCTAAAAAGATTTCGAATAATAACTGGTAATAAAGATCATTTAGCTATCATAAGAACAGAAATCATCAAAGATAAACTATTTTGCATAAGAAGTTAGGCAAAACAGTTATGAGCAGCTTATCGCATAATAAGTTACTTATATGTCAGATACAAACAATATGACTCCACTGTACAAAAGTGCCAAATGATAACCCAGACATTCATATAATGACATATAAACAACTGAAACTATAAATCACTTAAAGAACATAAAATAGTCAAGAGATAAAAGTACCATTTATGACTGATTCCACACGTAAGATTTAAGCAAAAATGATTTATCTCTCCTTGCTCTAACATCTACTAAGAGTACAGAAGTGCAACATCAGTAGCAGATATCAAATGCAAACATTAATAAACCTTGATCCATCCATTCATCAAAACCACCTCCGAGGGCGCAAAAGTGCATGTTCTAAGGACGAGTTTTGACAAATCTCCGGACCCTTCTCTAAATGCCTGAGAAGGGTTTAAATACTGCTAGCTAACTAACTTGATTACATAATTTTAGGATCCGGTTTTCAAATGACCGTCCTTCTGATAAAGCAAACTATTTCTAAAAATTAAATCTGACTCTGAACTATTTCTGTATTTTCTCCTTAGTGCCGTAAGAATGCAACATTCGGTTGGGAAGAGTCGGCTGGTTGCCTTCCCCTTTCGTGTGTGCTATAGAAATAGAAGTTAACAAGAGCTGGCACCACTTTATGGTAAATTATAAGATATTTTAGAGAATCTCTCGCTGACTGGGTGTATACTTGGTAATAACTCAAATTTACCTCAGACTGGTTCTGCTTTTACTATTTCGGTTTCTATCTTTGCGAATGACTTGATGAATCAGAAGACTTTACTTTCTGAGCAATTTTTCCTGGATTGAAAACTGCCTCCGTTCTTCATTCCAGGCTTTTTGGCGTGTAAGTTTCAGGTCTTATTGTAATCATGCTGCTTTTGTGCGCCTTTGATTCTGAGCTTCAGATGACCTATCGGTCATTAGCATCTGTTGAGTGATACTCTGGAATCTGTAGTCCTATCATATGTGGCACCCGTTTCTGAAGAGATCTCTTCTGTGTTCTTTGAGCATTGGTGCTTTCCCCTTTTCCTTAGATGTTTCCTGCAAAATTGCTCCATGTTATTTCCTGTTTTATAGTTTGCGTAAAGAAAAAGTATAATGGAAATAAAGATTGACATGAAAGCTTCAGATCTTGTGTGTGCATAATTATGACATTCAAAGTGAACTGACTCTTCGAAAAACGAAAAGTAGGAATTTGTACAATCATTAATTTCCTTTTTTAAGGCGCGCGCTTAATTTTGATTAATGGGCAGCTTTCCTTGAATACCGTGCCGAGAAAAATTCGCACTCATCGCAGATCACAGATTGTGGATCGCAGATTCGTGTTATATTATCGTGGTATCGCAATATCGGATCATCGCAGATCGCAGATCGCAGATATTAGTCATTGTGTTCTAATTTACGTGATGTTGCGATATGCGATGTCACACATCGGCCGTCGGAGATTTCTTAAGTTTCTTATTTAAGGGCGCTTATGGTGAATGCGATGCGATGAATTTCGCATCGTTCCTTCATAGTTTGTTATGCCCATAAAAGAAACATTTCCTTGCTTTGTTGCGATAAAATTCTAAGGAAAAACAAAAATGTTCCTAGAGATGTTTGTTTGAATTTTTACTAAGGGTCCCCTATTTGCTTGGTGTTATTGCTTATATCAAACAAAGAGGGGGGTTGTTGGTGGCCACAACACTACCTCAAGGGATAAGTCCTTCTCCCATGAGAAGAGGATCCATCTCCCATCCATCTTTCATCTATAAACCTCCCTTCTTCCCAAGCACAACTAGTGACTAGTGTGAAAATCAGACTTAGAGTTTTGGCTAAGTGTAAATATACTAGACAAGCAAGCTATTACTAGTTGTAGCCATCTAGTTGTGCGAGGGAGAAGTGTGTTGGTTTGGAGTGAAGCTTAAAGGGAAGATTATTTAAAATATTTTTGTTTGAAGCCATCATGAAGTGCTAGCAGAAGTGTGTAGGAACCTGGTCTTGTCAAAGGAAGACTGTGACGTCAAGACGAATGGTTGTAATCTCTCTTTGAATATTAATATATGCAACTATCGATTGATTTCCTACATGTTTTGTAATATTACATATTCATGTCTTGATGCTTCTTGACTCATTAAGTAGGTTTAATTGCAATTTGTCTATTATTATGTTTGTGTGTTGTTGTTGTTTACTTGTTTCAGGAGCTTGAAGAAGGAAGCGAGAGAATGTTGGAGTGAGCAAGCAAGGACATCATCAAGTAGGATAAGTGACCAAGAGATAGGCCCTCTTTATTGATCCTAATATAAGGAAATCTTCCATAGAATGTATTTGTTGTGGCTATACCCATTATGGAGCTAGAGGAATTCGTTTGTGGCTGCACTTATAATTATAGTTCCCCACAAATTGGCAACTCCACTGGGGAGATCCCATCCTTTTGTTTGTTTTGGATTTCATGAGAATTTTGCTAGTTTTGCGTTTTCCCTTTTGCTCTATTGCTTTTCTCCTACTTACTGGTTTAAGTCTAAAATCCATAGTAGGAGATCTAGTCCCTGTTTTGAATTTTTTTATTTTTTTCTTAGTTTCCCTGGATAGTGCATGTAATCGGCTGACAGTCAAGTTGATCAGTGCGAATTGCAAAGGAACAGTCGCGCTGACATGCCTCTTGCACTTGTTGTCAATTAGGCAGTCACACTGATTCTTGTAAGTGAAGATTAGGGCTAGACCCCAAACTTGGCTAGTGTATAGATTGCTCTTGTGTTTTTTACCCTGTGAGCCTTTTGACTACTTTTATCCCTGATTAGAAAGCTAATTTTCATTTGGTTTTGCTTGCTTGTAGGCTTGTCATCTTGTTGTTTGATTGATTGAGTCATTGAGTGGCTAGTGACACTAGGACACCTAGCTAGTCATCCATTCAACATCATATGGACTCATCGAATCCAGTTGTGGGTGTGTTTGCTCCTTGCATTTGTTTTTGGTCCCTCTTACGACTTTGACCTCTTTTTGCACAAGGTTGAAAAAGTTTTGTTTACTAGTTTGAACGTCTTTTTCTCGCATAGATTACATTGTCAGCCTTGTGTTTGGAAAAGTCAGTGTTTCATCGATCTAGATGAACTTCTCTTTTCATGCTTTCATCTGCTTGAAGAGATCCTAGTCTCGAAAAGAAAAATTCATTGAAAGATTGTATGCGAAAGTTTGTTTTGTTGTTTCATAAGAAAATATGAAATTCTAGCTTGTTGCTTCATTATGATTCGCATCTCTTAAAAACTAGAGTTGCATCAATATTTGAAAAGGAAGAGAAATTTTTTTCATTTTGAAAGGACTAATATATAAGTTCTTATCAGGAAATTAGGAATTGGAATGCATTTTTCATTAGTTTATTTTTTCGAAAAAGTGTAGTGAAAAATCATTTCGTTTTCAGTTGCGTGATTGTTTGCATTTGATTGAGTAGTCTCTACCCTCTCTAATGTAGGAATTTCATTGAATTGAAAGGGTCTTGTCCCATTTAGTTGCATTTTAGGTTTTTTGAGTAGCATTGCTAAGACCTAAAAACTGAAACTTAACTCAAGATCAACTCTAAAATGAACTCAATTTACCTAAGGCGCATTTGACATTAACGATCACATCTAGAAGGTCTAGGCTATAAACGTGTTCTAGCATCTCTAAACCTAGTAGTTGTCATTAGCTTTGGCATTAGACAATGCTAGCATGGATTTGTGCTCCCCGTACCATTGTGTATATAATGGGAGACCCCACTAGGCTGCAAGCTTTTTATCCTTAGAAAGTTGAGTCGGCCGCCTTGTGAACATGATACACCGAACACAGCATTCGGGGAGATTGCCTACTCATACTTCTTGGTTCACCAAGAGGTATTCTATAGTTCACGATTGCCTAGTAATCTTGCTTACCTAGATCATCTATAGTAGTCATTTGATCTTTTTGACTCATTAAACTTAAAAGATCATCCGAGCACTTGTCCTTTTGAGTTCGTTTCCATTCGAAAGCGATAGAGTCATCTTTGTTTCTTTGTTGACTCTTAAAAAATGAAAGAACATCAGTGTTTTATGCGTCTTAAATAATTGATTGCCCATGATCCAAAAAATCTTGTTATATTTTTGACCAAATCATGAGTTCCCTTAAAAGGACATTTTAAAGCCTTGAAGTTATTTGTTTTTTCGGCTAAGACAAGGTCATCGTGGTTGAACCATCTGGTTCACCCATTTCCTCTTCCTCGCCTCTATCTGGAAGATTGTTCGAGGAGCCACTTCCTAAGTTATCAAAGCCATTTGAGGACTAAAATGTTGAACTCGTAATTGTTTTGAGTGTTCAACCATTATCATCTTATCCTCCACCTACTTTTGATTCAAGGCCATCTGCTGGTCTTGACCCGGAATCTCTGGATAATCCCATTCGAACTCCAGAGAACTCATCGACCACTGACCGTCAGCTTAGATTGGTTATCTATCCTCTAAACCCTCTATTTGATGCTATTAATATATCACCACAGTGCCCTTATAGTTCGTACGATCAACCGGGTGTTCCTTTGGAACTATCCCCTAGTACACATTCGGTTGTTCGTCATCGTTTATTTCCAAACATGGAACCTAAAGGTGATGCTCAAGTCACTTCTCTGGATGAGTCCAAAGTCTCAACTCCACACACTATTGAGGGAGAAGAATTGTATTTGCAGTTCCCTCCCGAGTGTTTCCATTATTCAGAAGGTATTCCTGCCAGCTTGCCACCTGGCTATGTGTCTTTAGGGCACTTAGTTTCAGGCACACCTAGTGCCTCGTCACTCTACCATAACTCTATTTGGACTTCAGGCATAAAGCCTACGTTAGGTTCGTTTGTCATGAACACGACCTCCCAACCAGTTGTTACTTCAATCTTGGTGTAACCCACCATCCCAAACACCCTTATACCATCGATCCCAGTTACGCGTCAGTCACAACTGGCAGTTTCAAAGATTGTCTCTGCCAGTTCTTTTGTCCCGTTAGTCAGTGGCTAGATTGTGCCACTGCCTGCGGAGAAAAACCTAAGTGTCTCTATGGTGTCAGGTGCCACTAATGTGAGCAGCTCACATGCTTGGTATAAACTAGCCCTCTTCTGGTATTATTTACAACCCTGCTAACCCTACTGGATCAAGCAATGTCCAATACCAACAGGTTCAGAATCTTAGTGGTCCATCTAGATCGAACAATGTTCAGTATCAACAGCCCTATGGGGCTCAAGTCCAATACCAAAATCCTTATGTTGCACACCATTCTCAAGGATTGGTTAATCAACCTTACACCATCCCATCTGGGCAGTACATCCAGCCTGGCTATGGCCAAATTTAGTTCGGTAATTTCCCGAGCACTTTTCAAGTACCCTTGCAAAAACAAGGATATATTTTGCAACAACCATGGAAGCCTTTGATACAGCAAGGGAAACCTTTGTTGTAGCAAGGGCTTTCCACACAATAGCAAGGGTAGATTATCCCACAGCAAGGTCACCTGCAACAACCACAAGGTCAGTCCTTTCAACTGTTGTAGCAACAGATGCAATTTGCTCTGCATACATCTCAACCCATACCCTTGCAGGGCCAACCTCTACAAACCCAGGGACAAATTCTGCAAATACAAGGTCAGCAAAACCACCTTGGGCAATAACAACCCTTGTATGCCTATCATCAAGGGCAACCCTTGCAGGTACAGGTTCAAGGTCAAGTCCTAAAGAAACAGGTGCAGAATCCTCTTTTCCAAGGCCAACAAGTTCAGAATCTTATCGGCAAAGGGCACCAGGTACAAAACCACTGCATCCAATGGCAACAAGCGTATCAACCTTATGCCTAAGGACTGCAGGTCTAGAACCCTCTTGTTTAGGGACAACAAGCCCAATATCCCTATGTTCCAGGACAACAGGTCCCATACCCATATGTCCAAGGTCAATAGGCTCACCAACCTTTTAACCCATATGTTGCCTATCAGCAACTTGTGCATGGAAAGTTTCAAGGTATTCAAGGTCTGAATCCTCCCTTTGGTCAAGGTAATCTACAATGGGGGTAGCCTCAAATGCCATATGGACAAAATCTCCCACTATGGGGTCAAAATCCTTACCAGCAAGGATGGGCTCCACCTTATGGGTGCACCTATCAACCTCCCATGCCTTTTAACAGTCAATTACCTTTCTTGGCTACACTTGAGTTTCCAGATGTATCATGTCTTACGAATGATCTAATTCTTCATTCATCATACTGGCCTTCAGTGTCATCCAAGATACCAAGTGATTGCCCAAAGTTTGATGGAAAAGCTAAAGAAGATCCTCACGCCCATGTGATGACATATCACCTCTAGTGCTCGTCAAACTCATATATGGACGATTCCATTTGTCTTCATCTTTTCCAATGAACCCTCATGGGTGTTGCAACAAAATGGTACATCGAGCTATCTCGACATACATTTCATGACTTCAATTCGTTTTCCATGGCCTTTCTCACGCATTTTCAACTGTCTGTTCGTTACGAAACGGATACCTATCAGCTCACATCACTTAAGCAAAACATTGCGACGCACATCTCTAATCATATCCATGAATGGAAACATAGACATTGACTAATCAAGTTCAAGATAGCTTATCAGTTTCTCACTGAATGGTTTACCAAATCATTCGTAGCCCCAATTGCTCGCAATATAGCCATGGGTGGATGCATCACTGAAGAGCAAGCCATCGCTCGTGTCCAGTACTTGGACCTGGTCTACTCTTAGTCTTTCACCTTATATGAATTATACCGAATGCTCCGCAACCATCATCCAATCCTGTGACATAGAAGTACCCTATTGTTCCTCCCGCTGATGGAGTTATTGGTCCAATATCCCAGGCCCTTGCCAAAACGTCTTCTAAATAGAAGTCAGTCTCAAATACTACTACTAATAATTCAACTCAAAACCCTCCAGGCCCTAGTAAAAGCTCAGAGGTACATGTTGTCCAATCTACCACAGTGGACAAATCCTTGAAAGTAAAAAGGAAAGTCAAAGGCAAAGCTAAAGCCGATGCCCCGAAATAAGGTCCTCCCAAATTGTTTGTTGGCAAATCATCGCAACTAAAACCTAAGTATCCTTTCCTCATTTGTGAGGAGGATCACTATACTAAGGATTGTCCATGATGATCCGAAGTTAGTCGATTGCTCAAGGGGACCCCTGCTATCCTCAAAGAACCTTTTCCATCTCAACAGACTCAAATGGTAGACCAACCCTGATTTGCTTCCTCTGGATCTCAAGTGTTCATGATGAGCATGCCCATTAATGTGGCTACATGATAGAAGGATTATCAAACTCCAGCTCCCACAGCAGGGAAAGAAAATGAGGTTCCACCTTCTTCTTCTACCCTAGTTTCTGGCCCTCTACAAATCGAGCGTCCTAACCTTGATTCTGCTCCACGGCCACCCCCTTGAGGTGTGCTACATAAATCCTTGTACAATCCCAACACCCAAGCCACTTAGCATTACAATATTGTTGAAAATTTGGCTCGAGCATCGTCAGCTATATCAGCTCTCAAGGTACTCCAAAGCTACCCATCACAGAGGAAATCTGTTTTGTCAACTATCGGGGGCATTGATCCCACAAATTCTAATTTGATCTATTTTGATCTAGAGAACCATGTTTTGAGACTCCCACCTCAGATTTCCTTTCTTATTCAGGTGATCATTAATGAAAATACCATCCACCACACTGTCATCAATGAAGGTGCTTCTACTTGCATCATGTCAACTGCATGCTGGAAGTCTATTGGTTCCCCTACACTAAATGAGTCTCCAAACACCTTGGAAGCTTTCAATGGGTGTGATTCATGACCCTCTAGTGTCTTACCCAACCTTGCCATCACCCTGGAAGATAAGATAGTGTAAGTCGAAGTAGAGATTGTTAACACCAATCTCAATTATAATCTTCTACTCGATCGATGTTGGACCCATGCCATGGTCTCCTCTTTGTTTCGTGTGATTCGGTTTCCCCATCAAGCAAGGATTGTCACCATTGATCAGTTGTCTTTCTTTGCCTCCTCTTCGTATGATGGCAATGTTTTGTAGGTCAAGCACTCTAGTGCTCCCTTTGAGAGTGTGGGGGTAGGTCTCTTCAAAGATTCTGCCTTAATGGGGATTTTTCCACTCCCACCTCCTCATGTTGCCTCTGTCAACATGATCTCGGTCAAATTTGATCCCTGGGTCATACTTGCGCCAGATCTGGTTGATGCTTGGGGTGACATCATGCCACTTAGTCCCAAAGTCAATTACATGGAAATTGTTTCAGTTGCATCCTTTGATTCTCATATCTCGAAGACCTCTCTCAATATGTATTCTCAATCCCCCTGGCTTGTCACTTTGGAATCTTCCAATCCCTTAGCCAAGACCTTCCTCACCGATGAAGGTATCATGGAAATCATGTCTCTCGAGGAACCACCATGGATCGATACCCATCATCACTCCTCATTCCTACCTCACCTAGTGGTCATGTCTACCTCTTTCGAAGAGTCTGATTCTCCATTTCCACCACCGATTGTTACTCATGAAGTATGGTCTGAAGGAAATTTGGGTAATATTATCTAAACGATGTTGATTGACATTTCTATCAAACCCAGTGTCATTGAACACGTTCATATTGGGGTATCTTTTTCTCCAAATGATATCAAGACAAATACTTTTCTTTTTCAGGAATTCCATGATGTGTTTGCATGGTCTTATGAAGAAATGCCTGGCATTGATCCCAACATCATGGTGCGTGAAATACCAACGTATCTGAATGCAAAACCCGTTCGCCAACAGCTTCGTCCGGTGCACCCTAGAAACTCTGCTACTATTAAGGGTGAAGTCGAAAAGCTTCTCAAAGTTGAATTCATTTATCCTATTCCCCTTAAATATTGGGTGTCCAATATCATCCTGGTGAATACAAAACAAGGCACAATCTGCGTTTGCGTGGATTATCGAGATCTTAATCATGCCTGTCCTAAAGACAATTATCCTACTCCCTTCATTGCTCAAATCATTGATGAATGTGCCAAGAGCGAGATCTTTTCCTTTATGGATGGTTTTTCTGGTTACAACCAAATCAATATCGTATCCGCTAACCAAGAAAAGACAGCCTTCATCTTCCCATGGGGTATGTTCGCATATAAGAAGCTCCCTTTTGGCCTAAAAAATGATGGGGCCATGTTTCAGTGAGCAATGTCCTATGCATTTCATGATATTCGCAACATTGTCCAACCTTACTTGGATTACCTTCCTGCCCATTCTCATAAGCGACAAGATCACCCAAACCACCTTCAGTAGATTTTTCTATGCTGCAGGCACTATAACATTTGGTTAAATCCACACAAATGTGCTTTTTGCATGGAATCGAGATGACTCCTTGGCTTCATTGTTTCCGAGAATGGGATTCACTTGAATCCTCTAAAAGTTGAGGCCATTGTAAACTTACCACCTCCATCTTCAGTGCACCAACTCCAGAGCCTCTAGGGAAAGGCCAATTTTCTTCGTCATTTTATACCCAACTACGCCGGGATAGCTATAGATTTACCCGGTTGTTCAAACAAGGAACACCCTTTGCATGGGACGAGATAGCCCAAAAATATTTTTATTATCTTAAGGGTATCCTTATAAATTCTCCTTTGTTGCATCCACCAGACTATTATCGAGATTACTTCCTTTACCTAGTCGCAACCCCTAGCACAATAACTATGGTGTTTGTTTAAGAGGACAACAAAGGCATTGAAACATGATATACCACCTAAGTATGAATCTCCTTGACACTAAAATGCGTTATGCACATGTCGAGAAGTTGGCTTTGGATGTCATCAAGGCTGTTCAACGTTTTCAACATTATATTCTCTTACAAACGACTATAGTTATTTATGAATGCAACCCTATGACCTACATCCTAACTCGTAAGTTGCTGGGGGGCAAGTATTCTAAATGGATCGTTATCCTGCATGAATTCGATTTGGTCTTCACTACAGCCAAATCTAAGAAGTCACTTGTTTTTGTGGAATTGATTTGTTCCCTTCCCTCCAAACATCTCCCTACTGTTACAGATTAATAGCTCCCAGATGAGACCCTTTTTCTTGATTAGCACCCTTGATCCATGGTACGGTGATATCATCATGTATCTCCAAATCTCCATGTTTCAGTCCACATTGACTAAAGATGATCGTTGAAATATTTGGCATCATTCTCAACCCTACTGCATTATGGTTGATACTTTATACAGTGTCAGTGTCGATTATGTTCTTCACAGATGCCTCATGATTGAGGAAGATGAAAGAATTTTCAATGAATGCCACTCTAGGGCATGTGGTGGTCATATGTCTGGTTATGCTACAGCTCAGAAAATCCTTTGCACTAGTTATTTTTGGCCATCCATCTTCAAATATTGCATTCTTGCTGTCCGCAAGTGTCATGAATGTGAACTCTACCAAAGCAAGATGTGCGCCCCACCCGCTCACCTACACCCTGTCATTACCATTGGCCCCTTTTCCAACTGGGGCATTGATTATATGACATGTAACCCTCATTTGACTGGGGGGAATGGCTACACTATCGTTGTTGTGGATTACTTCACCAAATGGGCCAAAGTGATGCCTACATATTCAGCAGATGGTAAGACGGCAGCTCAATTCCTTTTTAACCATGTTATTTCCAGGTTCAGGGTACCCCAATCCACTTTCACAGATCATGGCTCCCATTTCAGAGATTACATGATGGTAGAGCTGACATCTGCATTGGGCTTGCACCACGATGGCTCGACCATATATTACCCTCAGGCCAACGACCAAGTTGAAGTCGTGAACAAAGTTTTGGTCACTATGCTTCAGCGTACTATTGGGATGCACAAGTCAAATTGGCATCTCATACCTTTTCAGCTCTATGGGCCTATCGAACTTCAACCAAAGACGCTACTAGTTTCACACCATTCCAGTTGGTCTATGGTCTGGAAGTAACATTGCCGATCGAATGTGAGATTCCTTCACTTAAATTAGTTGTTGAACTCCTCCCTTAAACATCACCTCAAGAGGAATGCCTCTTATATTTAGAACAACTAGACGAGACTCACTGTCTCGCTACCTTGGTCATCAAAGCACAAAAGAAACGGGTCAAATCCCATTTCGACCAGTCAATCTCCCCTTGCGCTTTCTCTGAGGGTGATTTCGTCGTGCTATATGACCAAGCTAATGATAAGCTGGGGGCAGGCAAGTTCAAACCTATATGGAACAGGCCCTATATTGTAAAACATGTTTTACAGAAAGGAGCCTATGAACTTTTTGATTATGAAGGAAATCCTCTTGATAAGCCCTGAAATGGGCTTTACCTCAAAAATTACTATTCTTAGGTCATGTTGCATGGTTACTTATGTACATTAGTGTGTGATTCATTTTTGTACAATGTGATTTTATGTGAAATTTTTCAAATAGCCCTCCTGCTTACTATGCTTTTCTTGCTTTGCAAATGTCCAAAGCTCCTCATGTCGGTTTCACCGATGGTGCTTGCCAAAGTACCTGGAACCTATCATCTATGGCATGGGCTATCTACAACCCTAACAGTGATTTGATTGACCTTCAAGATATCAGCCTAGGTCATACAACCAAAAACATTGTTGAATATAGTGTGGTCATCAAACTGTTATTAGCAGCCATTGCTCTAGGCATCAGAGAATTGGTTGTCAACCTGGATTCATAGCTTGTCATCCTCCAACTCAATGGGAAATATTCTACCAAGAACCCTCAAATATTACGAACGTATCTCTGTATCTGTCTTTTGGAAAGATATTTTGATTATGTTATATATCATCATATTCCTAGACGCATTAATACATTAACAGATGCATTAGCTAATTATGTGTTGGATAGACATTTCTGAAACATGTAAAAGATAAGAAAAACCATTTGTACCATAGTAGATAGGAAAATATAACATATATACATATGTGAGAATGTTTGATACATCAAAAACCCTAAAAATAATATGTATGTCCATAATACATCGGCGGCTTGCAGGCCTCGCACATCCGTGGCACACAGGACTCAAAAAATATGTAAGTACTAGACCTAGGAACTACTCAGCATGGTGGTCATGATAGCATGAGACAGCTCATACTACACAACTCGGCAATCAGCAGATCTGATCTGAGACTCCCACTGTGTGCATCTGGTATCGCCAAGGCATGTCTCCTATCCAAGCATACCTAGGGATAACATGAGTCAACCCCTCGAGGTTCCTCGCAATCTCCTCCTCATTATCACTCCCTTCCTGATAAGGGGTGGCAGCATCAGTAGTACAAGGATAGTGCCCGGCTATCAAGGACATCTTGGTTGGCTACTCTGGTCCAACATATGAATACACAAGGGAAATGTTATAATCATGCATATACTAAAACAATTTAAAAAACATCAAAATCAAAAATTTGGTTTGGTTTTTACCTTCATCATCAAAGTCCTCCCCATCTGACAAGGGCATATCTAGGTATCCATGGAAATTAGTGTCGTTGTACGACCAGTCCTCCATGACAATTTTCTATCATCATAGCCACGAAAAGAATGTTGGTCAGTTGGACATCTGTTGACCCCCAGTGATCCTGGGCATTAAATGACTCCAGTGGGCCATCCACAAATGACATGGCATAGGAGGATCAACCTCAGTCAACTAATACTGGAATAATGGCACTCATTCTAGGAAAAAGGTCACAAGTACTGATCCGAAGCCAAATTGCTTCAAATTTCCCACCTTGGCCTTGGACAACTGGTGCTTGATGTTCATCTTCATGGCCTCTGCCCAGTTGAAGATCATAGGAGCTGTGCAGTCAATAGCGCAAAGGAACTTTAACTTTTTATTTTCATGTTCCACTTAGGACCCCGCCACTTTGTTGATGGTCAATAGAAGCACCCTCAGTGTCAAATCTCACACAATGGAAATCTCGATCTTCCCACTTTTGGATTTCAGGGCCTCAGGACAATCCGTAACAAGAAGGGAAGATATGCTTGCTCCGACCAGATGTGACCCATACAAATTCATTGGCTCCCCTCTGCGAGACAGCCCAGTGATGAAGTAGATGTCTGAAGTTGTCAACTCCAGCTCCTAGTCCCCAATGACAAAAATCTCAGTATTGATGTCCCAAAGGCTTATCAAATACCGAAGCAATTCAGGCTGGGTCTGCATCCCTTGTGTAAGGAAAAATTTGAGGAGCCCGCAAGACCTTAAAGCCTCCAGGCAATTTGAATCATTCATTGCGTAGGTGTCAACATCTTCATGTTCTCTTTCCTTCCAATCCACCATTTTCGACAATTTATCTCCTGCAAAAGCCATTTATTTCAGTCAATCATCAATTTTGGCACATAAAAATCAAATTTTAATGGTTATTTCTTAAGAAAACTTGTTTCTCCCCTATCCATGGCACTAACGCACCTGTTTTAGAAATAGTTGCACCGGTCAACATGGATGGTCATGCAAATAACCCTCGACTGGCACAATCCCGTGCCTAGAAATCGCGTCGACTGACGGTGAAAAAATTCTCAAAAACCTCCCTAAAAATACAAAAAAATGGTTAAAGCATAAATAAATAGCATGAAAATGGAGCTTAGGGCTTCGTCTATTACCTGGAGCTGACAGCTCATCGATGGACCTCCCAAATCTCCCGCAATCCACTCTGGAAAAGCTACAACAAAAGTGGGTAAAAGTCTTCACTACAAATGTAAAATGGTAAATGGAAAAAATATATTTACTTTTCCCCTTTCTATTCATTTTTTCATGAAAATATCAGGTTTTGTAAATGTCTTTGACCTATTTTTCCTCAAGGACTCGGTAATACACTTTGCTTTACTTGTGTAGTGATAGGTGATGGATGTTTGACGATGGCGATGAGTCATGTTTCAACTCTTTTCTCGACTCGTTAAACCCATATGAAAATATCCCTGAGTATCTTTCCCTTTTTGACTCATTAAAGAGAATAAAAATCGGGGGTCTGCTTTCAGCTCTTTTCCGACCCTTTAAAAACAAAAAGATGGTCAAGCCCTTGTCCTTTCGAACTTGTTAATGGTTGTGAAACATCATGCGCCCAGTATAAGTTTACCCCTTTTTTGGGTTGGGAGGCACTATTTACGAAAAAGGTACTCCTTGACTGAAATGGTTAAGTGGTTCTCTCAAGTATTGTTTTCTACCTTTTCGGGCTCGAGAGACACAAACGTATGAAAAGGGACCATGTGGAGTTTTCTTTTATGTGTCTTTTTCAAACTCTATAAACATGAAAAGGATACCAAGTTACACCTTTGTCGAACTCGTTAAAATATAAAACGACATTGGATTTGTCACCATGACGAACACAAGCTTCTCCTTCCTAGGGCTCATTAAACTTACTAGGTCAGATTCATATGAATGATGAACTTACAGTGCAAGCACATGTTATCCCCTTCAAGCTTGTGATTAAAAAATAATTGGGGTACTCAATAGATATGGTGTGGGGAAAATTTGGAAATCTATCGAGTCATGTCGACAGCTAACTCTTGAACATGACACTGTTTGCTTTGTGTTGGGTTGGGACATCCTCCTTTACATCATTGACCTTCCTGGGTTTGGGCCGTTCATTTTTGCCTTCCGTCTGATCTCTGCTATGTCACCATGACCACTGATACTATGGATCCAAAGCTGCCAAACTACCAGTTGTGTCACCAATATGGTCAAGAGTTGTCCTTCTGCAGTTACACTTACCTTTGTTTCTCTATATCATCCAAAATCATTTTGCATCCTCTCATCTCACGTCGATGATGTGGGATTCATTATGGCCCTCCTTCAACATAATAACTTTCCGTTGACATCAACTCATTATCCAGGAAGTTGATCGAGAGACTCCCTTCCAATATCTTAGAGCTTGCATGCCTCAATGGCAAGTTCTTCACACTTGACGACAAGTTCACAACATTGGCTTTCGATCGAGTGATTTCATGGGTGTTAAACTTCAGGTCCTGTATTCACATTCCATGAATTGTGTTGATAGTACCTTGAGGGCCATTATCATTATTGGTGGTTTCTCTCACGCTTGTTAACAGTTTACATCATTGACTAGTAATCAAGCGACTTTCTAGCATGTTCGACGTCAACACATCTATTCGCATGCTAGGATCTGTACTTTGATGGGGTCATGTTGGAGTGTAAGACCCTGGACTTAGATCAAAAAAGTCTAGGTTGCGAAGTGGTGTGACACGGTTTATGATGATATGCATGTCTCTTTCAGATGGCTAGTTGTGACTAGACCATGAGTTATCATATGTGAACCTTCTCATTATTGGATGGTTGTGACCATACCTTGGTTTCATTGTGATCCTCTTTGACGGATGGTTGTGCCCATGCCTAGATCCATTTACATGATCATTCTCTAGATGGTTGCATCCATTCCATAATTCATGTATCATTTGATAGAGATCTCATTTCATGTATATGTATCTATACTTTCTTGCAGGTTTTCCAATGGCAGAATCGTTCCCCATACTGATTTATAAAGCATTTCATCCCTCACTCCAATTCGGCCTTCACACTTTAGGGGGCATCTGTTACACAACATTTTGTCACTGTCCCTATACTCCCCATTCCTTGATCCTGGAGGACATCTACAGTGAACCCCGCATGCTTTTCCTTCATGGAGAAGCTCCCATTATGTCCCTCTTCATGAGAAGATCATTTCCCTTTTGCACCATTTCCCCCCAAACTTTTGTTTTGCCCAAGTTACAAGATCGGCGTTAATGGCCTTTGTCTTCCCCGTGTCGATGTGTAGAGATTAGCACTATTCCCCGTGCCGATCGGTGTGACTGAGATGTGTTCCATTAACGCCAGTCCTGTAATGGAATTTTTTTTAAATTAGAGCTAAAGCTTCCATCTCTACAAGCTCCATAACAGAAGTCTGGTAAATGGTTTGGCCGGATGGGGTCGAGGATGATAGTTTGGGCTCCTTTCCCCATAATGATGGAACTACCTCAAGGGATAAATCCTTCTCCCATGAGAAGAGGATCCATCTCCCATCCATATTTCCTATATAAACCTCCCTTCTTCCCAAGCACAAACTAGTGACTAGTGTGAAAATCAGAGTTAAATTTTTGGCTAAGTGTAAATATACTAGACAAGAAAGCTATTACTAGTTGTAGCCATCTAGTTGTGTGAGGTAGGAGTGTGTTGGTTTGGAGTGAAGCTTAAAGGGAAGAGTCTTTAAAATATTGTTGTTTGAAGCCATCATGAAGTGCTAGCAGAAGTGTGTGGGAACCTGGTCTTGTCAGAGGAAGACTGCGACGTCAAGACAAATGGTTGTAATCTCTCTTTGAATATTGATATATGCAACTATCGATTGATTTCCTACATGTTTTGTAATATATCATATTCGTGTCTTGATGCTTCTTGACTCATTAAGTAGGTTGAATTGCAATTTGCTTATTATTATGTTTGTGTGTTGTTGTTGTTTACTTGTTTCAGGAGCTTGAAGAAGGAAGCAAGAGATTGTTGGAGCAAGCAAGCAAGGACATCATCAAGTAGGATAAGTGACCAAGAGGTAGGCCCTCTTGATTGATTCTAATCTAAGGAAATATTCCATAGAATGTATATGTTGTGGCTAGACCCATTATCAGGCTAGAGGAATTCGTTCGTGTCTAAACTTATAATTTTACTTCACCACAATTTCATCAACAAGTTCAAAAGGAGCGTGAAAATGCATGGCATGATAGGCACATTAAAATGCACACCTTCTAGGTAAATGATATGGTTTTCCTATATGATAACGAGTTTGATAAATTTCCAAGAAAATTTAGGATCCACTGGCTAGGGCCCTATGTCATCAAAGAGATTACCGATGGTGGAGTAGTTCAATTGGTTAAGTTAAATGGGGAGCCCTTCACAGGAAAAGTGAATGGTAGTTGATTGAAGCCATACACTAGTGATTCAGCTAGGTGACTATATGAAGGAGGCACAGTCTTAGTGCTCCAGGTAGCTAAAAGGACGCGCGAGACTATAAACTACACTGCTTGGGTTGGGGAACTACGTGATGAAGAAACTACCCGGAATGAGGAGATGTCATAGAGACCACACAAGCGTGCAAAAGGCTATGCTACCTAGGATAAAACCACACAGGTTAGCCAGAAAGTGACTGTTAAAGTCATTGTTCATGATTTGATGACGAAAAAATGGCCAAATGAAGTGGGGGCAGCATTTAAGACGAAACTTATGGGCGAGATCCTTAAAAATCTGCGCTAATATAGCATTAATGAACTGATTTTTTGGGGGGAACTCTCCGATTTGAATTCAAAATGATCTATAAATTACATGTGGCTTCCTATCAAAGAACACTTGGCATTTTTAGCATTGAGTTGTTGAGCTATCAGATGTGTATGAACCATGAATTCTTTGAAGCTCTGATAGAAAATTTAGTGTTTGAGCAATTACCAAAGCAGACACAAGCACTATTGGATAGCGTTATGTCGACACCAGCAGAAACCGTAGATATTGGGGGAGCAGTGATGGCCGAAGGGGCTGTGCCATAGGTTGTTATGGAAGTAGAGGGAACTTCTCTAAAGGTTGCAGAGATACCCAAGTCGCCACGGTCACCTAGACCAAGGCCTACCCAGACCTAGGAAGGCATGAAAGGCAAGAAAGGAAAGCAGGCCACGACACAACCAATGCGCACGTTGCCTAGGAGAAACCTGCTGAAGGACAAGCTCACCACTCAAGAAAAGGGCAAAACCATTAGCCTAGAATCGGAGGAGGAAGAAATTGAAGATATCCCAATGGACGATGAGCATCTTGGGATAGACATGGAGGACATTGAAGTTGAGGGGTCTGACCCCATTACTAAATTTCCTGAGTATGTCCATGTGCATAGGGGAAAGGCCAAGGTGCCTAAGGACATTTACGAGAGTAAGGTCACCTTGTACACACCTCTACTTCCAGACAATATTGTTTTTGAAGGACCGCGCTTGGGGCAGATTCCAATGTTGAAATTAGAGGACTGGGACTTAGCTGGCATTGAGCGATTCCCTTACTTCGTGATGAACCAGCTGATGCACCACATCCTCCATAAGACTACCGGGGTGACCGCATTGGAACCGTGGAAGTGTCTCAAGGGAGTGGATAAGGCAGGTCTACTCAACCTGCTATGGGTGTCGAACTACAATTGCACACCCATTACCTTGCTAGTAATCAAGCATTTGTTGTGCTTGGTTCATGACGGATGTCTATGGCTAGAGGAGCCAATACCCATCACTGATAGACTGATCCACTGAATCACGAGGCTGCCATATTCAGGGGAGAATCCAGCTATGATGTTTGGTGGAAAGGCAAGCGAACTGGCCCTCGCGGATGCCATGAAGAAGAAATTTGGATTAGTAAATAAGTGGTCACACAAATATTGGTAGGGAAGGTCATGCGGAAGTGTCACTCCAATGAAGTACTGGCGCCTGCCATAGCTCTAGCAGCCCAATGCATAGAGGGGGTTCATTGGGCATGCTACCTCTGCAGTGAGTTCCTCGCAAACTTCCACGAGGCACAAGATCTCAGCAAGACCTTCCACTACACATGGCTCTTGCTATCCATTATGCTAGTAGCATGGGAGCTACCTGAAGATAGCCAATTTCCCTTGGTTGTGCTAGACCTAGCTGAGGCCGCGAAGTACGCTTCACTATGGGTGACTAAGGATACCCAAGTAGATCAAGGACAACAAGATCTTTTGGATCTTGATGGAAATGAACGTGCACGTGGCCATCAAACGCAAGATGCATTGTCACCTACTGCCTTTGTTGAGATTGCAACAAGATGATGGAGCTTGGTGAAAAGAGTCGCCTTCACTAAGTGGGCCCGCAGGCAAATTATGGCGCAAAGTCTATTTTTAGACTATGTCTATTTTTAGACATATGGATCATGTCCATGAGTTGCAGGATGTTGTTTATGGATGATTGGTCAAGTTGGAAAAAATAGATGGACTTCTATTTTTAAACAACAGTGGTGACACTGTCAAGTCTAATTATAGAGCAGTCAAATATTATTAGCTTATAATAATATTTAGACTATAAAATTTATCTTATTCTCTTGGAGCACTTCAGTTTGAGCTACAGATGTGGCACATGCATCTGTCAGAAGGAAATATGCTTTCTTTGTGGGTCAGTTGAGTTGTCGCATGCATGACTTCTGTTAGAACTCAATTAGTTGAGTTTGGTGGAGTTAATGGAGTTGTGTTCAGTTTTACTTGGTTAAACTAGTTGTAATTAGTCTAACTGCAAATAGACTAATGACGAGTTGTTAAACTAATTATTAACTCATAATGCAACTAAAGAATACATCAGTTAACTCAATTACATGTCATTGCATGTTCAGTTCAACAGGGACAGGTGTTAGAGGATCAGATTGCTATCAGTTGTGACTATAGTTGTGCATGAGTATTTGCACAATCAATGAGATTGAGTTATGCCAATGAGAATTGGCCAATACCAAGTGATTATAGCCTCTGATCACGTGATTCCTAGTGTGAGTGATTCTTTTGAGGTAAATACGAGTTTGGTTCAACCATTCTCATCCATTCTTGTGCGGGTATTGTGTAGTGGAGGCAGGCAAGCAGTGGAATAGATTTGGAGATCAGATCTGAGTTGTAT
>APFE031540186.1:41873-62165 GCA_000404065.3 Pinus taeda
AGTGTTTTGCAAGTAGGAATTTGAAGAATTCTGTAAGAAGTGTGGTATAGCATGACATAAGACTAATCCATACACACCTGAGAAAAATGGAGTTGCAGAAAGAATGAACAAGACGTTGATGGATAGTGCAACAAGCATGCTCAGTGGTGCCAGGTTAGGACAAGAATTTTGGGCAGAGGTGGTGGAGACTGCATGTTATCTGGTTAACATATCACCTTCATCAACGTTGGAGGATAAGACTCCACAAGAGGTATGGAATGGTAAGAAACCCTCTCTTTCACATTTGAGGGTATTTAGATGTGATGCATATGTACATTTTCCAAAGGAGAAAAGAACAAAGCTAGATAGTAAATTTGAAAAGTGCATCTTTATTGGGTATAAGGATGGTTTAAAGGGTTATAAACTTTGGAACCGAGTAACAAGGAAGGTTGTGTACAACCAAGATGTGGTGTTCAGAGAGGTGAAATATGTTATTAAACATGAAGTCCAACGAAACAAACTTGAGAAGACAGAGTTTTAGCTAAAGGAGGAAGAATCAGACTCTACAACAGAAGAGGAATCAGAAGACGAGCATCCACAAACTCCAGTTGTGAGAAGATCAATTCGAGAAAGAAGAAAACCAGAAAGGTATAGTCCATCTACTTTATGTTCAAATTTTTCTTTATCTATTACTCATGATGATCCTCGAACTGTGAAGGAAGCAATAGATTCAAAGGATGGAAAACTCTGGAAAGAGGCTATGGTTGATGAAATGGCATCTTTGCAAAAAAATGAAGCTTGCGGTCTGGTGGAGTTGCTGGCTAGAAGGAAACCCATTGGTAGCAAATGGGTGTTCAAGAAGAAGACAAATGCAGAAGGAAAGGTGGAAAAATAAAAAGCTCGGTTGGTAGCAAAAGGGTATTCCCAGGTGCCGGGAATTGATTTTGGTGATATTTTTCCTCCTGCTGCCAAGGTAGCTTCTATTAGATTACTTTAATCTGTTGCTGTTGTTTTGATTTTGAGGTAGAACAGATGGATCTTCATGGGTATCTGGAAGAAGATATCTACATGAAGCAACCTATAGGCTTTGCAGTGAAGGGTAAGAAAGAACTGGTATGCAAGTTAAAAAAGTCTCTGTATGGGTTAAGACAGTCGCCAAGGATGTGGTATCAGAAATTTGATACATTTATACGAGGACTTGGCTTCACCTGAAGAAAAGCAGATCATTGTGTGTATTGTAAATTAATTGGTGACCATGTTATTTATATGGTCTTTTATGTGGATGATATGTTGCTGGTTGGAAATGACAAAGAAATTATCGAGGATTTGAAGACCCAATTGTCCTCCAAATTCGACATGAAAGATCTTGGTGCTACAAACTATATTTTGGGAATGGAAATTAAAAGAGATCATGCAAAGAGAAAGCTCTGGCTAAACCAAAGGAAGTATGTCGAGACAATAGTGCAGAGGTTTAATATGCAGGATAGTAAATCAGGGAAGGTTCCTATTTCTATAGGTGTAAAGTTATTTGCTGAACAGTGTCCCAAGACACAAGAAGAGAAAGAGGACATGTCCCATGTTCCATATGCAAGTGCAGTCGGTAGCCTAATGTATGCTACGGTCTATACTAGACTAGACATTGCACATGCAATGGGAGTATTGAGCAGGTTTATGTCAAAACCAGGGAAGGAGCATTGGACAACAATGAAGCGGCTTTTTAGGTATTTGCGTGGAACTAGTGATTATGGTTTGTGCTATCAAGGAAGACCACGATTCGACAAAGTTTTGGATATTCATGGCTTTGATGATGTGGACCGGGCTGGATATCAAGATCAGAGAAGATCTACAAGTGGGTATATATTTAACCTATTTGGAGGTGCAGTCAGTTGGATGAGTAAGAAACAATCTGTAGTGTCACTATCAACTACATAGGAAGAATACATGGTAGCCACTCATGCAAGAAAGGAAGCAGTTTGGTTGCTGAGATTGTGTTCAAGTATGCAGTTAGTACAAGGAGCTATAAGGATAGAATGTGACATCCAAAGTGCATTTTTCTTGGCAAAGAACCCTGCGTACCATTCAAAGACAAAGCACATTGATGTTCAATATCACTTTGTGAGGGATATGATAGAAGAGAAGAAGGTGTTCCTGGTAAAGGTGGACACTTTGAAGAATATTGCAGATGCATTGACAAAATCTGATCTGGATTTAAACAGGAAAACAACAAATTACATAGATAACCATAAACATAGAGATGTAGCGGAAAAAATACTTTATTTCATTAATGTAAAATAATGAAATATGCTTACAAATAGAAATGGAAATAAACCAGCTAGGGTGATGGTAGCTTATCTCTGAGAAGAGATGTGGCGGATACATGCCTCTGAAATACCTTACAATGAGGTTCAAGGGCCTTTTTATTATTAACAATAAGAGAAAACCCTAAAACAACCAAAACCCTAACCCGAGGAGATGTAACACCAAGAGTTTATGGGTCGCGTTAGGGTGAGTTGGACAACCAACTTCTCGGGGTCACGACTTGGTCATATTATCTCCGTTTGTCACGCATGATAGCTCGTTGGAATGATCCGTCCAAGGAATACGATGGAAAATATGATTTTACACAAAAATGTGTTGGCGGTAGATTACCAAAAAAACGTCGTTTAGGGCCTCAAAATGGCTCCGGAAGTTTAGGACCCGAAAAATTGCTAAAAATAGTAAATTGTGCTACAATTAAGGAAACTGAAAAATTGAAAGAAGCAATGGTGGGGGTCCAAGTGGAATTGGCAAGTGGCCACCAATATCCACCTGGATCATTCCTCCCCCCTTAGGAAGCAATGGTCCCCATTTCTTTGAGTTCCTCCATGAGATGAGGGAACTTCTGCTGAACTTGGTCCCTGGTGAGCCACTTGCCCTAGTGAAGGAGTTGGCCTGCTTTGACAACATGATAGAGTTGGATATTCTGCTGGCGAGTGTCCATGATCCAATCAGTTTCATCTTGTTCCGTGCAATCTGGATTTAACTCTGTGGGTGTGAGCTATTTTGCAATGTTGGATGTGTCTATTAATGGTGGAAAGTATGGCCGAAGGCGGTCCACATTGAACACAGGGTGCAGGCCAAGGAATGGGGGAATGCTGAGCTCAAATGCATTGTCTCCCATAGCATTGGTAATGGTGTAAGGACCATATTAGAGTGGTTTGAGTTTCCGATAGGTTTAGGTAAGGCGTTCCTTTTGCAAATGCAACCAGACTTTGTCACCCACCTGAAACTTGTGTGGCACCTAATGTTGATCATGTCGCTGCTTGTACTTGGAATTTGATTTCTCTAGAATGTCATGGACCTGTTGGCGAATATGTTGGATGTGCTAAATGAAGCTGTTTGCCTTATATTTTTTGAATTGGACATGAGCGGAATATGCGTGAGTAGCTGCAAATGGCATGGCCACATCAATGGGACATAGTGGTTGGAATCCCAAGGCCACCTAAAAGGGCTGTGGAAAATCGAGCTGTGGAGAGCCCAATTGTAGCTGTGCTGAACATAGGGGAGGTCCTCGTCCCATGTGCATGGATGCTTTGAGTTGTACATGCGAAGAATGTGTATGATCATCCTATTGACAACCTTTGTCGGGCCATCAGTTTGAGGATGGAAGGCTGTGGACTTAGTGAGTTTGGTGTCCAACATCGACCAGAGAATGGACCAAAATGTATTTAGGAACCTGCTGTCCCTATCTGAGATGATAGACTGTGGAATCCAAAAGTGTACCTACACTCCTTCAAACAAGAGTTTAGCAGTGGCTTTTGTTGTGATATTCTTCTTGCAGGCCACCATAATGGCCATCTTCGAGAACCTGTCAACTACCACAAAAACACAGTCATTTCCATGCTTAGTGGAAGGAAGGCCTGACATGTAATCCATGGAGATGGATTCCCAAGGTCGACTAGGGGTAGGCAGCGGGGTATAAAGGCCTTGCTTCTTGATGGCCAGTTTGGCAATGGTGCAGGTAGGGCATGATATGATGTACTTCCCGACATCCTGTCGAAGATTTGGCCAATAGAAATACTTCTACAGTACTGCCACCATTTTCTCGACCCCAAAATGCCCAGCAACCCGAATGTAGTGTGCTTCCAAAATCATCTTGGCACGCTTGCTTGAAGGAACACAAAGGTGACCTAGGTGGCATAACAGGGCATCCTGGAGGTGAAAACCTGGAACATGTTGACCCTCCAAGAGTTTCTGGTATGTGTGGCTAAATTCTAGGTCACTTTTGTAGAGAAGTGGCCAATCAGAAGTCTTGTGCCCAGAAGAGTTGAGAACAATGGTTAACGCCATGATCGGTGGTCAACTGAGGCAATCTACAACATTATTGGTGTTGCCCTTCTTATACTTGATATTCAAATGGAACTGTTGCAGGTATGTGGATCACTTCTGATGGTGATCATTCTACAATTTCCCTTGGGTTTGTATGAACTACAGGTTTCGGTGGTCTGTGTGGATGACCATTTCCTTCCCCAAAATGTAATGCTTCCATTGTTAGTAGGGCTGCACAATGGAATGCATCTCTCTGTCATAAGTGGGATACTTCTGGACTGTTTCTGAAAGTGTCTCACTGTGATATGCCACTGGATGCCCGTGTTAAGTAAGGACTGCCCCAATAGGATAGTCAGAGGCATCTGTCTTAACCTCAAATGGCTATTGCAAGTCTGGTAATGTGAGCACTGGTGCTGAGCAGAGGTGATCTTTTAACTCTATGAATGCCTACTGTTGAGATTCAGACCAAAAGAATTTTGCTTTCGCTCCTCCCTTGGTGACTTGACTCAAGGGCCAAGTGATATGAGAAAATCCAAACATGAACCTGTGGTAGAAGTTGGCAAGACCTAGAAAGTTGTGAAGCTCTATCAGAGTGGTTGGAGATGGCCAATTCCAAATGACTTGGATCTTGGCTGGATCCACTTGCACCCCCTATTCATCAATAATGTATCCCAGATACTGAACCTGGGTCACGCCAAAAGTGCATTTCTCAAAATTGGAACATAACTTGTGTTGCCGCAATGTTTGGAGAACCTGTCGTATGTGGTGGAGGTGCTCTTCCCAACATTGGCTGAAGATCAGGATGTCGTCCAAGTATACCACTACAAATGAGTTGGTGAATGGCCACAAGATGTCATCCATTAGCCTCATGAAGGTTGCAGGAGCATTCATCAATTTGAAAGGCATAACCAACCATTCGAAAAGGCCCTTCTTGGCTTTGAAGGCAGTCTTCCACACATCGGAGGGTTTGATTGGTAACTGGTGATATCCTGAATTCAAATCGATCTTGCTAAAATATTTTACCCCCTTCAGTTAGTCGAGGAGGTCATCAATATGTGGGATCGGGTACCTATTATGGAGAATGATCTTGTTTAGCGCCCGATAGTCAATACAGATTCTCCAAGTCCCATCCTTCTTCTGTACCAACATGATCGGGCTCCCATAGGGTGATGAACTCAGACGGGTGTGACCTTTCTACAACAAATCCTGAATCTGTCTCTTGATTTATTCGTTCTCCAGAACGAAGCGTCGATAGATTGGTCCATTGGGCAGCGACACACCTGGGGTGAGATCGATGGAGTGCTTGACCTAACAGTGTAGAGGAACACCTGTGGGGAAGGTGAAGATGTCCTCGTACTCCTCTACGACATTATCCATCTATAGTTGTCGTGCAGACGGGCCTTTTCTAGAGGTCGTGGCCACCGTCTTCTTCTTTCCTTGAGGGTGTATCATCAGGAAAACAAATTTCCCGGTTTTGGAAATGATCTTACTGCATTGTTTTGTAGTAACCAAAGAGATGGTGGTAGGCAGTGCTGCCTTTGGTATCATGTAAAAATTATTTCCCAAAGTAACAATAAAAACATGGGGCCCTGATTCATACACAACATTTCATTTCCACAAGTATGGTTGTCCTAATAATACATCACAAACTTCAATGGGAGCAATGTCACACAATACCTCATTCGTGAAGGGCTTGATGTTGTATGGAAGGTGACACTGCTGGCTCATGCGAAGATACCATCCTTGGTGAAGCCACCTGATGGTGTATGGTTGTGGATGTGCTGTGGTTGGTAAGCCCAGCTGCTTCACGACCTCTACCGAAATGAGATTCTTTTGGCTCCCCTTGTTGACAATGAACTGTAGCGGGGACCACTTTACCCACATATGGGAGTGGAAGAGACGCTCTTCCTCCTCTAGATCTTCGGGTTCCTCCTTCTGGCTCTTCATGGTGGCAACGGTGGCATTGGGCTCCACATCGATAATCTGCTTCCCTTTGTCATTCCCCTTGTCAGGTTCTGACTCAGAGTCAGAACATGCATCTGATTCTGAAACCTTTAGCTCGGCCACTAGTGACTGCTTGGCCTGACACTCACTTGTGTTGTGATTGGAGCTCTTATGGAACTCACACCACTTTCCCGTGTCCTTTTTCGGCTTCACGACGTTGTTCTTTGCTTGCAACTTTGGCGGGTTGTCTTGGGCCGCCCCGTCTTGCTTTGTCCTTTATTTTGTGGCTTGGGGGCACCTTTCCCTTGCTTCAGATTCACAAATCCAAAGTCTCGCTTCTTCTGTTTAAACTTTTTCTTGACCTTGCCGACATATCGGTATGCCATGCTAAGTGAGGAGATGTTCAGGAATTCTATTTCTTCCTAGATGTATTGGTGTAGGCAGCCGCGATATTTGAGTACCAAATGCTGCTCCATATCCTTGATACCCAACCTTGTGCGAAGGGTATGGAAAATATTGGTAAACTCTGGCATGTCTTGGTCCCTTCCCTAGCGTAGCGTGGTCCACTTTATGTATTGATCCTCATAGCTTCTGACAGGGTAGTACTGCTCCTTGATAGCATCCTTGAATGAATTCCAAGTGGGTGCGGATGAAAATAGTGAGCCTGTACTTTCATCCTTCTTCTCGCAGTAGGTTCCCACCAGTCCTTGACGTGGGGGGCTGCTTTGAGGAGAGCGAAAATAATCTTTTCCCGACTGGAAAAATCATGAATAGAAAAGTAAGCCTCTAGTAGATTTAACCATTTATCGATGGCATATGTGTCTATTTGACCCTCTAATGACCCTCGAATATGGGGATTTCAAAATTAACTTGTACCTTAAGCGGTGTGGCGTTTCCAGAGTAGCTGTTGGAAGCCGACGCGTCACCCCTGGGTAGCCGCTGAAGGATCTGGGCAAAGTTGTCCATCATCGTGTTCCTTTGTTGCTCGAGGGCTTCTGCGAGCAAGATTTTGATAGGATCTCTTGCCCCCTCGTCTTTCTTTTCATCCGCCATGGGAGATTGTCGGGATTTGCGAGGTTGGTCTTGCAAAGGTTTGACTAGTTCAAGCCCTAAATCCTTATATCCCAACCTCGTTGGGGACATGCAACGAAAAAAAGAGAAAAAAAGCAGACCGCTCTGATACCACTGATCCGAATTTAAATAGGAATGCAACAAATTACAGAGATAACAATAAAAACAAAGATGCAGTGGAAATAATACTTTATTTCATTAATGTAAAATACTGAAATATGCTTACAAATAGAAATGGAAATAAATCAGCTAGGGCGATGGTAGCTTATCTCTGAGAAGAAATGTGGCAGCTACATGCCTCTGAACTAACTTATAATGAGGTTCAAGGGCCTTTTTATTATTGAACAATAAGAGCAAATCCTAAACAACTAAAACCCTAACTCGAGGAGATGTAACACCAAGAGTTTATGGGCCCCATTGGGGTGAGTTGGACAGCCATCATCCTGGGGTTGCGACTTGGTCATATTATCTCTGTTTGTCGTGCATGATAGCCTGTTGGAAAGATATCTCTGAGGAATACGAAGAAAAATATGATCTTAAAGAAAAAAATCAGTGGTGGTAGATTTCCAAAAAAAAATCGTTTAGGGCCTCAAAACGACTCCGAAACTTTAGGACCCGAAAAACTGCTAAAAATAGTAAACTGTGCTACAACTAAGGAAACTGAAAAACTGAAAGAAGCAATGGTGGGGGTCCAAGTGGAATTGGCGAGTGGCCACCAATATCCACCTGGATCAAAATCTGTGAGCTCTGAGAAGTTCTCTTGGTGTAGAGAAACAATGGGCTGGATAAATGACTAAGCTCTCATGTGGAAAGAAAATAACAAGTGGGAGAATGTTGGTTTGTGTTATATTCTTTCCATAACTCGCTCCCCTAGTGAACCGGGGGGTTAGAGGGGGGGTGGAGCCCCCCCTTCGTTGCATCGATTGCATAGTGGGGGGGTCACAAGGGGTTTGAGGGGGGCAATCAGCCCCCCTCTATGGAGTTTGGGGCAGCTTCCCGAGGATTTTTTTTTTTTTTTGCACCCTATATTAGGTGGGCAGACCTACCTATTATTTTGTGCATGGTTTTTGCACATGGTTTTGGGCGTGATGGTTTTCGGTCCATGGTATTGGATTCTTCAACATGTATATATATGTATTGAAACATTGAAAGGAATATAATGAAAAATCAAGCTGGTAGTCCTGGTTTTGGGATCCAGGGGAAAATATCTGTGTATATGTGTTATTCTCTTGCATTGCTTATTTTTTGTGTTTTAGAATTTGTATGCAAGTAATTTCTATACGGGGTTAAAACCTACATCTTGTTTGTTGTAGGTGTCATTTAACACCGAGGATGGTGTTCCCCCAAGGGGGAGGGATTTGTAACATCCCTGGTCAAAAATCCATGTAATAAAAGTTAATAAAGGAAAAATAATAACCATGGTTACAAGACACATATACGAAGTTGAATGTTGGGAAAAAAATCCTAGTGTGGGTATTCATTTTGTTTGTTATAGCTATGGAAATTGGTAAGGGCAATGGATAAGGCTTAGGAAAGGAAAAGTGGCATTTGTTGGAATTTATTTATGAAAATAATGGAAACTAGAAGAAAAGGAAGGTGAAAGGTCACAGGTTGCATGTGAGGAGGAAACTGAAGGAAAATAATGGAAAATGAAGAAAATAGAGGCCTCATTACTAAAAAGGATTATGAGGACCAATTCACAAGCTTTTGATGAGTTTAGTTTTGGAGATCTCATTCTATTCCGTCTCTCTCATACTCTTGGACACTTAGAGCTTTCTTGGAACACTCTTGGAGGAGTGTGGCATACTTGGGATGTGGAGCAAGAAGGAAAAGGCAGAGTAGGAAAGAGAAAGAGGACATCGACATCAACAGATACAATATGTTTTTCTTGTAGGTATCAAGATGCATGTATGACTTCCTTAGTAGTTTTGGCATGCATGGCATATGCATGTGGTTTCTTGGTCATGATCTATCATTGGCACGGAGGATTTCCTAGATTGATAATGGTTTTTCCTATCCTTACCATTTCCTAGATATCCATGGTGTTGTTGGAGTCTTTCCCTTTTTCTTTCTGGTTATTTCTCATGTTTCTTAGGCTGTGGGTTGAGTTATTAGTTCCTGGAGCCTTGGTTGGACAAATGCTCTAGAGTCATGTAATAGCTTGGGTTAAGTTACTAGTCCTGGAGCCTTGGTTGCACAAACGATCTAGAGCCCTAGGTGGGTTGAGTTACTAGTCCTTGAGCCTTGGTTGGACAAACACCCTGGAGCTCGAAAACAATTGTGGGTTGAGTTACTAGCTAGAGTCTTGGAGCCTTGGTTGGAACAAACACTCTAGAGACTTGGACAACTTGGGTAGAGACAAATATGGTGATGGTTAGTGATGTATGACTGTGTGGTCGAACCATTGGTTGAGGGTTGAGGTGGTTTGGGCTCTAGAAGCCCTGGTTTGATTTTGATGGATTTGTTCTATGTGAACCCACATTCATACTTGGAATATCGCATGCGGGTGATTAACTAAAGAGAGACTTGGCTCAACCAATCTATGGTCGGGTGGAACGTGGAAGTCCAAAACCTGGTTGGCCTTTGCATTCATTAATAAGATCTCTCTTTCTCCTTGTTATTTCATGGGTAAATATACTTATTTATATTTGGATTATATGGTTCTTATATTCTTGATATTTATGTTGGTTATATGTTGGGTATGAATGAATTTTATGACAATAATAATGTATGGCTCATAATTTTTTGGTTAATCACTTAATGTACAATGAATATATTCTTAATAGATGGTAATGCGGTTGTTTCGATGATGCATCAATGCTTCTTAGTGATTCTCCGATAAGTATGAGACTCCTATGCTCAGATCTATTGTTTAAACTTGTAGAATGCATATTTGTGACATGTTTGATGAAGTGCTTGTCATGGCTAGTAGGGGTCCAGTCAAGTACTTGTTCAAGTATTTGCATTTGTGTCATTTTTTTGAGGTTATCTTTTATTTCTAGAAGTTTCATGGAGTTTTGTGCAGTGGCTTGAGTCATGGCCCTGAAAAAATGGCACAAAATTCGGAGTCACTAGCACGAAACTACTTGGAAAAATCCCCAATCGCATGCATGCCTTGCTATGGGAGAAACTGGAGTATCCTAGTCACATGCATGCCCATTTCAAGGGAGTAACTGAGGCTTTAAGGCAACAAAATGTTAGTTTGTCTCAAGGGTTGGTTGCTGGGATGGGTTGGATGAATCTTGGGGGTTCTGTTGTAGGTGTAGAAGGTCAGGTTGTTTGCGTTCCATTGATTCCACTTCCTTAAATGTTACATAGGGAGTTGAATCATATCATAGTAACTCTTCATCACATGTTTACCCCAGTTGGCCAGTTACTTGGGTAGATGTGGGAGGAGGGGGTTACAATGTCATCCTCAACTTGGATACACCATGAGGTTCCCAGTTAGGCCTCAAAAAGTTGTTAATTTTTCCCTTATATTTCATTTTTTTTGAGCTTCTGATATCCAAAGCCTTTAGTCGTCAACTAACCAAAATCTAGAACAAGGTACCTTACCATCTTTTAATGTTCCATCCACCAAAACAAACCCCATTTTAGATTTTTGGGTTGAGGGATATGATGATATAGAATAGCACATAGTCATTGTGTTAGGTTTTGGGGATTTTTTGGTATAGCTCCTGGGTGTTAAGGGTTCAAGCCTCAATAATATGAGTGGAAGGAAAGAGTGAGTGTTTATTGGCAAGGCATTGAGAGTTAGCTCTCACAATGGTTGTTATCAACGAATGACCGGATGTAAGATCTATCATGGGGTTGTTATTCAATGGTTGGTTTTCAAGTAAGGCGTTGGGTTCACATAATAGTGTACATAGTCAATGAGAAACCTTGGTTTAAGAAGTTTAACCAAGGTTATGACACCACAAATCCATTTGGGTGGAATATAGTAAAACCTAAAATCCTTATGACAAAATATGAATAATCTTATTTATATAATTTTTCATCATAAAAATTGGATGAGATGCCTACAGAAGGGGCCCAATCTGCACTTTACTTAGATACTCGAATAGTGTACAACCAACTAGAAATTGGGTTAAGGTAGAAATAACAAATACTTCCTTATTCATGCAACTACATAGAGTTACATATTGGGATATTGAAATAACTACTACTGTTGATCTCAATGCAACACCTATTAATTTTAATATTCACATTAAAATTCATATACTTATTCCTTATTACAGATACAACTCAACTTCCTCAACTAATTGATATTTATACTTAGAATTTATAAACTAATTTTCAAACTACCAATTTACCCTTCATTAATTAATTTATATTCTAGATTACAGATTATCAAAACTATATCCTTATACAAATACAGTTAATTTTCAACAACTATTAGATATTCATAGTCAAAAGTTTAGGTCATCCTCCATCATTGGCTCGTTTACTATCTAGCTCCTTGTGAAATAAAACATAAGATGTAAAATCAACTCAATACCATACAACACTCGTTAAGGTAGCTAAAGTTCTTCTTTAGAATATAGTATAACTTTCATCTATGACTAACATGATGGTTGGTCTTTATAAAACTCATGCATCTAAAATTATTGAGCTTATAAATTAAATGAAAATACATAACAAGGTACCATTCACCCTCGATTTTGCCTCTAGATGTTGAGAAAGCGTTGTAGTTAATTGCCATTATACTCGAACATTGATTGAAGGAGTTTTGACCTTAATTCTATATACTTGTTGAATGTTTCTAACTCATTGGTAACATCCTAACCTACTCCTTGGGTATTCTTATTCCCTGTGGACCATCGAGGCACCATTAGAGGAAATTTCAACCTAAAAATGCCCATGAAATTTTCATGTCATAATATGTAAACCAATCAAAATCCTTTAAATTTAAAAAGAGGTGCATGTAAATATTTTGGAGGGAAAGGAAGAACTTTTTATTTTTATTTATTTATTTATTTATTTTTAATTGTATTTTGATTTATCTCTTATAGTTTTACTCAAATGTCAAGTGTAGACACTTGTTGGATTCATAATTAAATTCCGCATCCAAAGAGTACCCATTATGCATACTTTTGAGAAGACCCACATTGATAAAAATGCGGCAAATACATTAAAAAATCATGTTTCAACATGTTTTTTAATGTATCTGCAATTTTTATCAATGTAGTTCTTCTCCAAAGTATGCATAATAGGTACTAGTTCGATGTGGAATTTAATTCCACATCCAATGAGTGCCTAAACTTGAAATTTGAGTAAACCTATAAGGAGATAAACCAAAAAAACAATTAAAAAAATAATTTTTTTCCCTCTAAAATTCATAAATCTTGTTATTATTTTAAATATTATTTAATTATTTTTCCTTAGGAAACCACTTTTATGCTGAAATTTCCTCTAATGAATGGGGTTATAGGAGAGATGAATACAGTAACAATGTAGAGATGATTTGTTACGCTCATGAAGTTTCCACTCAACCTAAAAAAGTTCCACCCACCAAAATCACAACAAATCTCAATATATTCACACAAAAAATAGTTCCAACATTAGAACGTCCATATAGCATTAGGTTTCATAAGACCATTCTTTCATAGCTTGGTCTTCTTTAATGGGATATTCCCATTGCCCATTGATTTTTTTATTATTTATTTATTTATTTATCCCTTTATTATTTCTTTCTTACTCCCTTTAGTTTATTATTTCCTTCTAACTTTATTCTTTTGTTCTAGCTACCTTTATTTTTATTACTCTTCTCTAACTTCCCTTATTTCCCTATTTTCGTGTGACTTTCCCTACTTTATTATTTCCCATAAATTTCCATATTTTATTATTTCTTTTGGCTTCCCTTATTTTATTATTTCTTTTAATTTCTCTTATTTTATTATTATTCTTCTAACTTCCCTTATTTTATTATTTCTTCTAACTTCTCTTATTTTATTATTTCTTTCAACTTCTCGTATTTTATTATTTCTTTATTTAAATTCTCTTTGTTATAGAATCTAACTATATGCTCATTCGAAGGCTAACATTAATACAATGTTTCTTAAATTCTAATTTTGTTTTGTATTTTGTGCTGAAGCAACAAAACTTACAGCTTGTTGACTTAATGTAGAAATACATGAAAAGTATTTGTAATAATAATTTATTATATATAAAATGTACAAGTGATGTAGAATGTTACAACGAGGACCCACATATATACTAGGCTGGTGTTCCTTCACAATTGTGCATGTCTTTTAGACATGCTTTTTCACTTAACTAATGACTACTTAACATAATCATTACTTGCTTATTTAGTATTTACATTTATTTATATTTTATTATGTTTATTTTATTTTATACAATTTATGTTCGTAACATTGCCCCTTCCTTCAAAAGCTTTGTCCTCAAATCTATTGTTGGCAGTTTACTTTACTTTAACCTCGAATAATTGTCTTTGCTTGGTTCACATCATTTTTTATAACAATTGAATAATTGTCTTCACTTGGCTCACGTCATTTTTGATAATTGGTCACTGGTAACTCAACTTGTATAATTCGTTTGTAACTCTATTTTGAACCCAAGGTTATCTTTGTGCCCCTTCTTATCACGTTGTACACGCGCTGCTCCATGTTGAATCAATGCCGAACCCGTTGACCTTTCGACCAACACACCGCTTGACGATAGGGAAGGAGACAACATTGTTTTAACATGTATCAGATGTCAGAAACAACAGAATGGGAGGCACGACGGAGTAGTAGTCTAGATTTTTTAATGCAGAAATAAACGTTTACAATGGACGACAGTTTTGATGGTTGGGGCCGAGTTGTCAGAGTGGTCAGAGGCGCACGGTAGGGATGCAGTTCAACATGTGTAGTCAAATGTTGGATTTGGTTAGGACAACAGGTGGAAGTTTCATGATTACGTGCGGTTGGGTGTTGAATAGTGGTCAGGTTTTTGATAGCGAGAGACATGAACGATTTGGACACAAGGTACATGTCATTGAAATCCAATAAATATGAGTTGGCAGGTTTGGTTAGAAGTCTGGACGATAGTCGACGAGTTCTGGAATCATTTGATCTTTGTATACATGATCTAACTGCATTTGTCTGATTTCTTCTTTTGCCCTCAGAATTTCCTTGCCCGACCACAAGAGGCTGCTTCTCTATGCCCTCGAATTTCAAGCACTTGGAGCCTTCCTCGACATACTCCAGGTGTAAGACAATAGAATCCTGGGAGTCATCATAAATTGAATTTGAAAATATTTTCATATGTCCAAATCTGGAATCCACATGGCCATATCTTTCATTGGTTGAGATTTCTACTATGTTTAGTTCCGATCTTTCTATGACTAACTGAAGCTCAACACCAGAACTCAATATGCTCCAATTATTCCAGCCATTTGGCTCAGTTGGGATTCTAAAAAATGCATCAGGATGATGTTAGAAAGGCACTTGAGATAACTAATAATTAAGGTTAGTTTGAGTCAGTTCCAACAATCTAGAAATAATGATTGTTTATTTTTTAGAAGAGATATACATGAAGTAAAATCATCCCCAACATGGTACATATACATGAGTTGTTTTCTTGAAGTTACCAAATAGGAATTTGTATAGAATGCTCTCTGCTTTAGCAACTCCAATCTACCATCATAATCTACTGAATTTACTTTTCGCCCACAAGGTTGTGCAAATCCAAACAAGGTATGACTGCCATTAACATTTGATACACTTTGTTGATTACCAACAAAATTAGAATAAAAAATTGCACGACTAGGACATCTAGTCCTCGTTGAACGTAATTTTCTTAGATGTATCAAACAAGCACTGCTGTAATTATGGCTTGGGTTATTCTTTTCAGCTTGATCACTTATACTGTTACAAAAGGACCCTTTAGACTTCCCTTTATCAATACCTCTATGCATTGATATTCCCTCTCTTCATCTGCCTTGTTGACAACTTGTTCCACTATTTTTAATGGGGATTGGTATTTCAAGTTTACATGTTTTGTGATAGACTTGATATTTTCTATATTTCAGTTTTTCATTTCTATAACTTATGTGGTTGATTTCAGAATATCTGTTCGTGGTTTCATCATCATTAAATCCTTCTCTGCATTGTCTATGAATTATTAGGTTGTTGTTCATTTGATTAGTCTTTGGAGTGTCATTTTTTTCATTCATTATACACTGTCTTACTTCCTCTTTTATAGATTCTACATCTTCAAGTGTTGAATTTTCAATAACAAAATCCTCTTTGACATTAAGGTCAACTTCATCTGGATCCTCATCTTGATCTATATTAGCTTAATTGGAATCATCATATTGATCATTTTCTGCAACATCTTCATCTTCAACATTATAATCATCTACTACTTCATCTTCTTCACCATTTTGATTGATATCATTTTCAACCACATCAATATCAACTTCATCTAGATCATTTTCATATTCATCATTCTCATCTGGATCCTCATCTTGATCATGTTTCCTTTCTTCTTTGTCGCTATCATCTTCCTTATTATCGATTTCCCTTTGACATGCTTTAACTTCTACATATGATTTTTCTAAACGCTGAAATGCTTCTTGCTCCATTAATTCGAGACATGAACATAATGGAATATTGTGTGGCGAACAACGTTCAAAGACTCGCATGGTTATATTATGCGACATGGCTCTAATACCACTGAAGCAAAAAAACTTATAACTTGTTGAATTAATGTATAAATACACGAAAGGTATTTGTAATAATAATTTATTATATATAAAATGTACAAGTGATGTAGAATGTTACAATGAGGACCCGAATATATACTAGGCAAGTGTCTCTTCACGATTGGGCATGCCTTTTCACTTAACTAATGACTACTTAACATAATAATTACTTGATTATTTAGTATTTACTTAACACCATCTTTTTAATCTTAGGGTCAACTCACCATTTTATTGCCATTATTCCTAACTTTAGAATATTCCCCCCCATGTTTTAGGATAGCTAGAATATTTAATTGAGTTGAAATTACTCGATTGATTTTTTTTAATTTCACTTTAAGTCTACCCCAATAATCCCCTCTTTCCATATTTTCTAATTTTCAATAAAAAATTCACGAACTCACTTTTACATCTATTCTTTAACATTAATTCTTTGGCCCTTTATCTAGAATGTAATTTACCTTTCTATTTCTGATACCAAAGGTGCAAAGTCAGTTGGGTGCCACCACACTTTCTCTTCAAGTATCCCTCCATTTCCCTATACCAAGAGTGCTAAGTCAATTATACCCTTCAAGAACTATTTCCACAATTCTAAGGGTGTGATTGGTTAATTCTTTATTATTTTCAGATCTTGTTAATTATTGCCTTATGATCAATAATTGCACACTTGAAAAATCCTCAACCTTAATTTTGTTTTTACAATTGAGGAAACATTACTAGATTGATATAATATATATGATATATTTATTGATGTTTGATTACTATTGAGGGCCCTGAAATATATACATATTCAAGGTGTCTTTCCATTAATAGACATTTCTTTTCAATAAGACATTTATTTTCTTTTCATTTATTAATTATTAATTATTATATTTATTAATATTAATATAATATTATAAATATGTATTGTTGTACATAATATAATATATACTATACATTGTTGTCCAGAAGGGAATACCTTTCGCTGCTATATCAAACCTCAACACTCCCTCTTAGTGAGGAAGGTAATCTTCCATGATATTCTCCTCTAGTAGTATTAATCACACCCAGCCACTTCACATGGTATGACTGGGAATACCACCATAGTCTCAAGAATATGTTGCAAGTATCTATGATGTTTCTCCTCTCCTAGTAGTCTCAATCACACTTAGCCACTTCACATGGCATAGGCAAGGATTGTACCATGATACTCATTACTCCCTCAGCCACTTCACATGACTGATTTGGGAATCCTTGTCCAGAGGGAGAGTAGCTTCCCACTATAAGAAAAACATCACAACTCCCTTTCAATAAGGGTGTACATTCTACATCACGCCAAGCTTGTCTCTAAAATATTCAAACTTCACTTTAGATAGAGGCTTGGTGAGAATGTTTGTTGTCTGATCATCTGTGGATATGTACGAGAGTTCCAATGCTCCTCTTTATATCATGTCTCAGATGAAATGGTATTTGAACTCTATATGCTTTGAATTGTCATTAATTACTAGATTCTATGAAAGATTCACACAATTTTGATTATCACGGTATATCGATGTTGGCTCTAACTCTAGATCAAATGACCCTGCAAGCAATTTTTGAAGCCACACTTCTTCATGGCTCACATCACTGGCTGCTATATATTTTGCCTCTATTATACTTAGTTCCACTGACAACTATTTTTTGCTAAACCATGAGATCATACCTAATCCAAAATTGAAGCAACATATGGTTGTGATTTTCCCATCTACTACACTCCCTGCCCATTCAAAGTCTATATAACCTCACAACTTTACTTCACTGTCCAAGACATATTTGATTCCACATCTAATCGTACCATGCAGGTACCTTAATACATGCTTTGATTCTACCAAATGCACATGTATAGGCTCAACAATGTACTAACTGAATGTGTTTATTACAAATCATATATTCAACCTGATATTAATCAGGTATATTTAGGATCTAATTAATTGTCTATACATCAAGGGATCAACCAAATATGAAGAAGATTCACTCAAGAACTCATATTTGTAGCCATAGGTGTGGTCATGGACTTGTATTCCATCATATTGAATCTTTGTAGCATCTCAGATGTATACTTCCCTTAGCTAAGGAATATCTCATATGGTCTCTGCAATGCTTCTAATTCTAAGAAATAGTGCATTAAACCTAAATCCTTCATTTCAAACTCTCAAGTTAACTCCCTCTTACACCCATCTATGACCTTCTCATCCCATGTAAGAAACATGTCATCTACATATAGTGCCAATATCAAGGGGAAACCATATTCAACCTTCTAGTAAAGGTTGGGATCTACATTACTCTTGGAAAACCCCAAGTTCATTAAATAAATGTTTATTCTGGCATACCATGCCCTGAGTGCCTGCTTAAACCCGTAAAAATCTTTCTTCAATCTACAAACATGGGATTTATTCCCATGGATCACAAAACCTTGTGGCTTCTCCATGTACACTTCTTCTTCAATTAAACCATTTAGGAAGGAAATATTTACATCCATCTGGTGTAATTTCCAACGCATAACATAAGTGATAGAGATGAAGATCTAATAGAAGTGTACATGGATATTGGGGAAAATGTTTCATTATAATATTTTCCGTCTTTTTGGGAGAATCCTCTAGCCACAAATCTAGCCTTGTACTTGTCTATGTTTCCATCTCTAGCATGTTTGATCTTATAGATCCATTTTGAAGTCACCACTGACTTCCCTTCTGGTTTTAAAATCACATCCCAAACATCATTTTTCATGATGGATTAGTACCCCTCCATCATAGCATCCTTCTACTCTTGTTGTTTTACGACTTCCTAATAAGTGGAAGGTTTTGAACCAATGATATTACTCATTAGTTCCACATAGTTGGAAAACTTGTATGGTCTCTTGTTGTCTATGAAGAAGCCTCTGGGAGCTGCATGTTTTTCTACTTCTTGCAATGTGTCTCGAAGCCATATCAGTCTCTTCTTGATGATTGTAACATATTTGGGTTTATCTACTGATATCTATTGCTTTACTATCTCATCGTAATCTTTTGGGATATGTTCTTCTAGATTAGAGTCAATCATCATTGTACCTATATGAGCCTCTTTCTCCTCGCTATCCTCGTTCATGTGAGACTCTCTAGATTTCTTGAAAGATGATTCTTCATCAAAGTTGACATCTTTGTTAATCTCAATATTTCTCTGTCTGGACATGTATATTCTATGACTTTGAAGTCTCATTGTATCCAACGAAGGTGTCCTTCTTTCCTCAAGGCTCTAGCTTCATTCTCTTTTCCTTTGGAACATGTATGTACAATAGACAACCAAATATGCTCAAGTGGTTGACTTTTGGTTTCTCCCCAGTGAATACTTCTTCTAGTATGTTGTTCCCCAATATCTTATGAGGACTTCTATTCTTAGCATTTACAACTATTCTAGATGCTTCTGCCCATAAATGCATGGGTAAGTTTTAGTCATGGATCATTGCTTTACTTGCTTCTATAATTGATCTATTCTATCTCTCTAGAACCCCATTATGTTGGGGATTGTAGGGAGTTGTCAACTCCCTCTTAATACTTGCTTCTCTACAAAAGTATTTGAACTCATTTTAGGTGTATTCACCTCCATTATCTGACCTAAAAACTTTAATCTTTATTCTAGAGAGATTTTCTAGTGAAGCCTTGAATTCTTGAAACTTATTGAAAACACCATCTTTTGCTTTCAAGAAATAGATCCATGTTTTGCATGAGAAATTATCAATAAAAATGACATAATATAAAAAGTTACTTAGAGATAATACAATTATTTGTTCACATACATATAAATATATAATGTCCAAGATCTCCTTGGATCTATTTTCACTTTTTGGAAAACTTCCCTTGGCATTCTTTCCAAGTGTACAACCTTTTCATACTCCATCATGATCCACTTGCATATCTGGTAAACCTGTGACCATTTTTCTCAAAACAGACAAGGCTCTGTAGTTGAGGTGAGCAGTATTTAGTGCCGTAGCTCATTATAGCTAATATTGGATTTAAGACATCTGTGGTTTATATCTTTTGACTTAGTTACCAGAGAATCCACAGTAAAAACCATTTTCCGTTAATGTTTCAAATCCCAACCGGGATCCATCATGAGGACTTCTTGAATGCTTGATAGTAGAAGAGCTTAATTGAGGGCTTTAAATAGTAATGAGGAGAGTAGATTTAAGGATGATATGAATGTCGGCTATGTTTTAAAAATATTAATTGAAGATTTTTGAATAATAATTTTTTGAATAATTATTGATGGGTTAATTAATTGATTTAAATTAT